>WNWK01009977.1:0-73050 GCA_009830355.1 Cherax destructor | reverse complement strand
ATGAGTTCCACATCAGAGCTATTGGGAAACTTAAGGCACACAGAATAGGGGAAAAACCGGGGTAGAGGCATGGTTGACAAAAGGCGCAGGGGTTTGCATAAATGGAGAGAAATCAGAAGGGGGGCAATAAAACCGTTTTCCACGGGGGCAGTTTTGGGTTCCTTGTTAACAATTTACAAAAACGACATAGATGAGGGAATAAATAGAACATAAGCAAATTTGCTGATGACTTTAAAATGGGCCCATCCAATTCATTCCAATGAGGACATTAGAGCACCCCAGGATGTTTTGAATGGGTTGAAAAGTGGTGGAGAAGTGGCAGATGCAGTTTAATAGACAAATGAAAAGTTCTAAATGTTGGGGGACAATAACCATACATAAAACTGAATAATGAGATCTTAATACTTGTAATTGCGAAAAGGATTTGGGAGTTCTGGTTAGCAGTAACTGAAACCAAGACAACAGTGCATAAATGTTCACAAAAAAGCTAACAGAATCCGGCTTCATATCAAAAATTAAATAATAGGAGTAGTCCTCAGGTTGTTCTTCAACTCTATATACCCTGGTTAGGCCTCATTTAGATTATGCTGCACAGTTCTGGTCACCATATATAGAATGGATATAAATTCACTGGAAAATGTACAGGGAGGATGACAAAGTTGATCCCATGTATAAAATCTTCCCTATGATGATAGACTGAGGGCCCTGTCTGCACTCTAGAAAGGCATAGAATTGGGGGGATAGTTTGAGGTGTAAAAAGGGAAAAACAAGAATATATAAAGGGGATGAAAGCGTGCTGAAAATATCCAGCAAAGACAGGACTCGGGGCAATGGTTTAAGTTGGAAAAGTTCAGATTCAGGAATGATATAGGAAAGCAGGGTTTTGGTAATAGAGTTGTGGAGGGAGTGGAAAAAATATGATAGTCATAGAAGCTAAGCGTTGTATAGTTTTTTAGGTTAGATAAATACATGAGGGGGTGTGAGTTGGACCTATAGCTTGTGCTACTAGGTCAATTGCTGTGCTTCTTCCAAAGTGGAAGTGATGACTATCTGGAGTTTACCTGGGAGGGTTAAAACTCCGGTGTCGGGTCTCCGGGGAAAGGGGTGGACCTGCCTCGCATGGGTCAGTACTGCTGCAGTGTTCCTTCTTTTTTTATGTTCTTCAGTTTTGTTCATATGTTTAAAAGTGTCTACCATTTACGCTTAATGGTTCATTGAAGTACCTTTCCCCCAAAATTTTCCAACCTTGTTGTAAATGGCCATTTTTGGAAAAAAAAAATTAATTCATCTGTTCATGTAAACCCTTCCCTGTTTTTTATAAGACTTTTGAAGCATTGGCTGGAAATTTTTTATGATGCAACCATTGAGAAATATACTACATAGGACAGTGTATTGATTTTTTTATTCAGTCTTTTCTTTACTCCTTTAACCCCGGGAAAAGGTTTAGTACTTTCCCATGACAATTTTTGAATCTCCCCCTGGCTTGTCCTGAATTAGTATATACTTATTGTCTTCCCTCATGAGTAAAATATTCTTAGATTTGATGAGGCCAATGCCCCAACACTGCACAGTACAGTACCGTGCATGCTTTAAATGGCTTAATCTTTCAGTTTTCTTAATGTTGATTTTTCACCGAAAATATCTATTTTTAAAGCTTTTTCAAATAAAATCTTCCATGTAACCTATGTATTGATGCTATCTTTTTTCAAAGCATTAATGTATTTTTATATCTAGCAAAAAAAAAATCATATACATATACATTCATGTCAAAGATAAAATATTGGAAGATGTGTATAACTGATGAGTAAATAATTTTTTTTTCAGAGATAATGGATTGCTGAAAATTATTTAAATCTTTAAGCAAAAAGGGGGATCTGCATTTTGGTGCTCTGACCGTGGATCTCATATTCCCGGTATGCTGTAAAAAAGAATGCTTGCACATATATAAATAAAATCTTCTACAGTATATTTTTCCCTCTATTAAGCTGCAGATGAAAAACATATTAAGAGAGAGAGGATGTACAGACATGTACTGGTATCTTTGTAACACCCGACAAAAACACACCTTGGTGTTAGTGTGACTAGATTATTAATAGTTAAAGTTGGCCCAAAAACGTTCAAAAACTTTTTCCCCTATGTCGGGGTCAGTGAACCCGATTACAAACCCCTTTTGGTCGCAAAAAAGGAAAAAGTGCTTTTATTTTTTTTGGGGGGTTGAAAGGGACTAAGCTTGACTTTTTCCAAGGGAAAAAATTGTTCGTAATGGCACTTGAGCAGCATTTTTGAATGAATTATGCTCGACTCGGGGTCCACGCATGGGCCCCTGGTAAAGAAAAAAATTCATCCCCAAAACCTGCTCAATGCCAAACGAACAATTTACTTCCTCAAAAAATAATGTCAAAGGGTTTTATTTCAACCCCAAAAAACACTTCCCAACACTTCAATTTAACACATAATTGAATTTCCGGGGGGTTTTTCCGGGGTCCACTGTATTTGTGTATTTAAAATAAATTATAACTTATACAGGTAGGCTTGTGCGTTTTATGGCATTATTGTCTTTGTTTACCTGGGGGAAGACCCAATATTGGTTTGTTGGGGGGTACATAATATTTAAAATTTTGTAATACGATACAGTATATTAAATATAAAATTTGGTAATACTTTTCATATATTGTTAATTAGTGATAATTTCTTTAGGTTGACAGAGCCTGGCGTTATATCAGGAATGAAAGGAGAAAATATTCCTTTGGATGCAGGAACATAATTCTCTCATCCGGGTTGCCTCGTTTCTCGGGACTCTTTGACCTTCGTGGGAACTAGTGAAGGTCAGATTTTGTGCCACTGTACATTGAATCATATGTTAAATCACAAATTTTTATGTTCTTGGCCATAAGTCCGGATCCCTGGCTGTCCAATGCACTGAAAATACTGGAGGGACGGGTTTTAAAAATCTGTGAACTTCAGTAACCTCTTATAAGAAAAAAAGACGGGGTTAAGTTGAAAAATTCCCCTGTGAAAAAAAAGGATGCAAATGTTCGCAAAAAGGCAAGTCAATAAAAAAAAAAATGTCCAGGACTTCGGATTCAAATATAGGGTAACTACAAAACCCGTCTGTCTAAAGAAGGAATTTAAAATTTTCTCATACAATTTATCATCTAGGCAAAAAACTCAGAATGCAGCTAGCACAAACATCCTCACTGACCAGCCACCATTTCATAAAAATTGTGTTCAGAAGCATAGATAGATTTCTTTTTTTTTTTTTTTTTTTTAACAAGACGGCCGTCTCCCACTGAGGCGGGGGTGACCCAAAAAGAAAGAAAATAAAAAAGAAAATATTTTCATCATCATTCAACACTTTCACCACACTCATACATAATCTTCCTTTGCAGAGGAGCTCGATACGACAGCTGAGAAAATCCCCCCCAGCTGTCACTATCTCAGACCCTCCTTTAAAGTGGGGCTTTTACTTCCCTTTTTCGGGACTCAAGCCCAACTAAATCAATTAACTGGTTTCCTGAATCCCTTCACAAAATGTTACCCTGCTCACACCCAACAGATCGTCATGTCCCAAAACCATTCGTCCCATTCCTCCTATCTCCGCTCACAGCGCTGGGAAATCCGCCCCCGCCCCCAAAACCTCCTTTACCCCTTCCTCCAACCTTTTCTGGGGCGCCCCCTCCCCCCCTTCCTTCCCTACAGATTTATCGCCTCCAAATCATTTCTTTTATCCATTCTCTCAAAAACCAAACCACCCCCAACCCTTCTTGCCCCCTGACAAATACTTTTTGTAACTCCCACCTTATCCTAATTTCCACATTCGTTTTCTGCAAAAATTTACACCACACATTGCCCCTAGACAGGACATCTCCACTGTCTCCCGCCTCCTCCTCGCTGCAGCATTTGAACCCATGTTCACACCCAAAAAATGTTGGTACCACTATCTTTGGCATTCCCTTCTTTGCCCCCTGGATAACGTTTTTTTTTTCCCAGAAACCCCAATGCACCACTCACCTTTTTCCTTCATCAATTTATGGTTTAACCCCATCCTTCATAAACCCATCCGCTGACACATCAACTCCCAAATATCTGAAAACTTTACTTCTTCCATAACCCCTCTCTCCAATGTGATATCCAATTTTTCTTTATTTAAATCATTTGATCCCCTCATCACCTTACATTTATCTATGTTCATTTTTAACTTTCTACCTTTACACACTCTCCCAAACTCGTCCACAAACCCTTTTTGCAACTTTTCTTTAGAATCTCCCTTTAAGCACAGTATCATCAGAAAAAAAGTAACTGTGTCAACTCCCATTTTGCATTTAATTCTCCATAATTTAATCCCACCCCTCCCCAACACCCTAGCATTTACTTTTTTAAAAAACCCCCATCTATAAATATATTAAAAACCATGGTGACATTACACATCCCTGTCTAAGCCCTTTATTTTTACCGGGAAGTAATTTTCCCTCTCCCTACACACCCTAACCTGAGCCTCACTATCCTCATAAAAACTTTTTACAGCCTTCAGTAACTTACTACCTATTCCATACACTTGCAACATTTGCCACATTGCCCCCTATCCACTCTATCATATCTTCTTTCAACAAATCGGGCCCCCCCCAAAGGGGGGTGGCCCCAAAGAGAAAAACAAAAGTTTCTTTTAACTTTAGAAATGTATACAGGAGAAGGGGTTACTACCCCCTTTTGCTCCCGGCATTTTAGTCGATTTTTACGACACGCATGGCTTACGGGGGAAAAGAATTCTTTTCCCATTTCCCCCCATGGAGATAAGAGGAAATAAGAACAAGAACTAGTAAGAAAAATAGAAAAAAACCCAGGGGGGTGTGTAAAATATGCTTGTACAGGGAATGTGTAATGTGACCTAAGTGTAAGTAGAAGTAACAAGACATGCCTGAAATCTTGCATGTTTATGAGACAAAAAAAAGACACCAGCAATCCTACCATCATGAAAAACAATTACAGGCTTCCGTTTACACTTTTTGGGAAGACGGTAGTACCTCCCGGGGCGGTTGCTGTCTCCCAAACCCTACTACCTGGGACTCTATCATATCCCTTTTTCTAAATCCATAAATGCAATAAAACCCCCTTTTATCTAAATACTGTTCACATATATTTCACTGTAAACACTTGATCTACACATCCCCTACCCACTCTAAAGCCCCCTTTTGCCATCTGCAATCCTACCCCCTCTGTCTTACCTCTAATTCTTTAATAAAAACCCCTGCCATACACTTTACCCTGGTTTTTCTTTCAACACGCCAATCGCTTCCCACCAAGCGGGTTCCCAAAAGGAAAACGAAAGTTTCCCCTTTTCACATTTAGTAATAAAACAGGAGAAGGGGTTACTAGCCCCTTGCTCCCGGCATTTTAGTCGCTTTTTACACACGCATGGCTTACGGAGGAAGAATTCGGGTTCCACTTCCCCAGGGGAGATAAGAGGAAATAAGAACAAAAAACTAGTAAGAAAATAGAAAAAACCCCCGGGGGAGGGGTGTTTTATATATATGCTTGTACATGAATGTGTAGTGTGACCTAAGGAAGAAAGAGCAAGATGTCCCTTTAAAACGTCGTTTATGAGACAAAAAAAAAGACACCAGCAATCCTACCATCATGAAAAAACAATTACAGGCTTTCGTTTACACTCACTTGGCAGGACGGTGTACCCCCCCGGGGTTGCCTACCAACCTACTACCTAATTTTCCCTTTGGTATACTCAGAAAAACTTTTTCCCCCCATAATTTTTACACTCTTTTATCCCTTTTCCCCTTTATATAAAGGAACTATACATGCTCTCTGCCAATCCCTGGGTACCCTCCCCTTTCATACATTTATTAAAAAAAAAAATATAAAACCACTCCAGCACTATACCCCCCCTGTTTTTAACATTTCGTCATGTTTCCCGGCCAATTCCAGCTGTTTTCCCCCTTTTCATTCTACGTAATGCCTCACGCACCCCCCCCACACTCACATCCTGTTTTCTTCTTTCACTCCTAAACGATGTTGTTCCTGGCCTTTACATGAAATTACCGCCCCCCTTTTTTCTTTTGACTTTTAAAAATTTCCCTCAAAATATTCCCGCCATCTACCCAATACCTCCAGCCCCCCATTTTACTAACTCCCCTACTTTTGCATTTAACTGACAAATCCATTCTTTCCCCTAGGCTTTCTTTTGTTTATCCACTCCAAAATTTTTTTTGTTTTCAGCAAAATTTTTTGGGACAGAGCCTCTCCCCCATTCTTTCATCCGCTCTTTTTTTGCATTTCCCCCACCACTCTCTTCACCTTTTTTTTACTCTCCATATACTCTGCTCTTCAATTAACACTTTTTTTTGAAAAAACCCCCCCCATAAGCTACCTTTTTCTTTTTTTATCACCCCCTTTTACTTTTCATTCCCCCCACTCACTCCTTTTTCCTCCTGCACCCACCCTCCTATAGCCACAAATTTTGCCCCACATTCTAATACTGCATTTTTAAAACTATCCCAACCCCCCCCAAACCCCCCCACTACTCCTACTTGCACTACCCCAAAATTTTTTTTGGGCCAATAGTTGCTTATATCTCACCCTAACTTCCTCCCCCCCTTAGTTTATACACTTTTACCTCTCTTTTCTTAAGCGGGCCATTTTTTTTTGCCCCATTTTCCCTTTTTACTTTTAACTGTAGCTAAAACCCAAAATAATGATCGGGATATATCCGTTGCCCCTCTAAACATGTACATCCTGAAGCCTACATAATCCAACAAACTATTTTCCCCAAGTTATATCATACCTTGTATATTTATTTATCCTTTTTTTATAAAATATGTATTACTTATTACCAAACCTCTTTCTACACATAGCTCAAAAGGGTTTCCCCCATTTACATTTCCCCCTGGCACCCCAAATTTCCCAAAAATTACTCCATCCACAAACTTTTTTACCCACTTTACATTAAGATCCCCAACCACAATTATTTCCCCACTTGGTTCAAAACCCCCCACACACTCACTAACATTTCCCAAAATCTCTCCCCCTTACACTTCTCTCTTCTCCAGGTGCATAAACACTTATTATAACCCACTTTTCACACCCAAACCCTTTTTATTTTACCCACATAATCCTTGAATTTATAAAACCCCTTTTTTACCTGCCATAACTGATTATTCAACATTATTGCCACCCCTTTTCTTTAGCTCTAACTCTATTTAAAACCCCCTTTGATCTAATCCCATTTATTTCTCCCCACTGAAACTCTCCTACCCCCCTTCAGCTTTGGCCCCCACTTAAAGCCAGGGGCATCCAGCTTCTTTTTTATTCATAACATCTACAATCATCTCTTTTTTTATCATTCGCACAAATTCCCCGCCCCCATTCAAACATCCCACTTTTACGGTTTTTTTTTCTTTAATAAGCTATACAGGGAAAAAGGGGGTTTTAGCCCATTGTTCCCGGGATTTTAGTTGACTTTTTCAACACGCATGGCTTACGGAGGAAAAATTCTTATTCCACTTCCCCCCTGGATATTTAAAAGGAAAAGCAATAAGAACAAGAACTATTAAGATAAAATCAAAGAAAACTCAGATGAATGTGTATACATAAACGTGTACATGTTTGCGTAGTTAAAACCTTTAAGGGGTAAGTAGAAGTAGCAAGACGTACCTGAAATCTTGCATGTTTATGAGACAGAAAAAAAACACCAGCAATCCTACCATCATGTAAAAAAAGTTTCAGGTTTCTGTTTCACAGTCACCTGGCAGGATGGTAGACCCCCCCTGGGGGGTTGCTGTCTACCAACCTACTACATGTAGTTAATTTGAGTATTTGGGAGGGTTTTAAAGGGAAAAATTTTAGGTTAATTTTCCCTTTTAACCTGTCCTTAAAGAAGATTGTCTTGATCCAAGAAACTGGGTCAGATATGATTGCCTCCCCCTTTCCCAGGTGCTGTATGACCTGACCCAGTTTAGTAGTTGCCCCCTTTAATCTTTAAAAATAATAATAATAATAACCCTTTTTTCTTAAAAAGTACATCCAAGTAAGGGACTTTTGGGGTAGTTTATCAAGGGAAGAATACCCTGACCCATCTGTGCTAATAGCTAATAATCAAGTTTATTTAGGTACAACTTACACAATACAGTTACAAAGTTTTGCATGATTTCAATTGTCTTACTTAGTTTTTTTTTTTTTTTTTTAACACCCGGCCGCCCCCCCACCGAGGCAGGGTGACCCAAAAAAAAAGAAAATCCCCAAAAAAAAAATACTTTCATCATCATTCAACACTTTCACCACACTCATACATAATCATTCTTTGCAGAGGAGTTTAGAACGACAGCGAAAATTGTCCCTCCCCGCTGTCACTATCTCAGACCCCCCTTACTTAGTAACTTAGTCTTACTTAGTAACATGGGTAAATTACCTAGGGTAACTCCTTTCCCCCGGATTCTACAGAGTGGAATGCAGAGAAAAAAAAGTTTGCGCAGCGCAGTCACTGCACACCTGTGCACCTCACACATTCCCAGATTGTCTCCTGCGATTTCCCCCTGGGGAGGGGAACCTTTATGTGCCCGTGTAGCATCACCACCATGATGAATACTCCCAAAAGGGGCAAGATTTGCCCGCTAGTGGAGTTATAAATACCCACTAAGCTAGCACTTGGCCCGCTGTTGGGGAGTAGTCTGCAAGTGAAACCACTGCTATCCTGACACTTTAAGGCGGTTTCTTTATTTTCGTCTGCACCGACGACAACGAGGCTGAGAAACTACTGACCACCACTGCTACTACCAAGTTTTAAGAACGGGGTTCCAAGTCTGGGCTTCCCCTGCAATGAGGGCCAAGAGGACTGTGTTCCTCAAACCCAGACTCACTCATTACTGCTCAAGACATCGCTGATATCAAGACATCTATAGAGGACCTGAACCCCCGGGCAAAGGTCGACTCCATTCTGAAAATACTTTTTGCACCGTCCATGAAAGGTCACCACTGACGTCACCATGGCGGAAAAAAACACTAGATGAGGGAATAGCAGTACACTACTTTCACATCAACCCTGCCTTCATTGAAGCAGAAAGATACACAATTGTTCCACAATGCTACAAAATGGGCCCCGTACTTTCACAGCACCAAGGACTGCACCAACAAGGACAAGACGTTTACCCAAAATGTGGTACTTGGCCACGATTACAAGTCCTGCTCCACCACCACCAACCCAAGGGGTTTTTAACTGCAAGACCGAGCACCATACCTTTGGGTGCACGATGTCCAACACGACGTGACGTACTTTAAAAAAAAACAAGAAGCCAACCTAAAAAAAACACAGCAAAAGTCTCCCACCTATGCTGCTATCGCCAAGATTCAGGCTGACACCACCAAGATTCTTAAAAGCCACACTACCAACTACCAACATAGTCGCCTCACCGCCAACAATGGACACCACCAAAATCCAGTATTGTATGATATATGCCCACATCCAAATAGCGAACCCAGGCTCCTTCAACACTGTCATCAATGGGGATCTTCGAACTAAAAAAATATGCCCAAGTTCAATTTCCTGATTCACCACCATCATCTAACATTATCAATGTACCGGGGCGCCCCTGAACATCTCAACGCCTGCTCAACCTGGGATCACCTACCACCACCACCTCAAGCCCCCTCTTTCCCCCATGGAGATGGACCCTCAAGAGACCGCGCAGGGCGCCGACACCACCAGCACCTGCCGCCACCCACCACCACAACACTCTCAACAGAAGCTACTATCCACCTCAACCCCACCACCAAAGAAATCAAAAAAATTCACAGACGAGAAAACACCCAAACACATAGCATTTAGGTTTGTTTCCTTCTAACACAGCTGATGCAAGTGAAGACAACCATACCTAAATGAACTACACACACACGCAAACGGAAAGTCAAGTTCAACATTTTACCACTAGAAGACAGCGAAATTAGAGACACTGTACTGACACTCGCTGAGATGCTAAAAAAAGTCTCAGAGGCAAGTACAGGCCCCCAAAATTCCAACTCCAGAGTCTACATTGACGTCATGAACAAAGCCACGTTTAAAAAGTTTAAAAAAACGGCTCCCGCCCCCAAAAAATCACACCCAAAACAGCCACGACGGGAATCAACACCTCACCATCTAACTGCAAGCCGCCCGTCCCCCGTCCCTGTCAACCCACGCCAGCCGCCAGCCTTGTCCCCCCAGCTAGTACTTTGTGCAGGATGGCCAGCCTCTCCACACCTTTTACACGCCTGCAAATTTTTGATCTCCAGTTCCTGATCTCCAGCTCCTGCCCCCATAGCCCGCAGCTGGAAGCCCTGGCTCTTCATCTACGACTCAAGCCCTTCCTCTCACCGACACTCTTCAGCTGTCCACATTTCCCCCACTCGACTCACCTGGGGGTCTTACCTGAACTTTATTCGATTCGATTAAAAAGTTTGATTATACAGGGGAACCCTTTGGTACTGAACAGCCCCCTACCAAACAGTTCGGTATTCGAATTTTTTGTTCAGTAAAAATAGCTGGTAGTTGACCGTTGTCGGCACTCCCCAAAACAAACATGACCTGCGGGAACTTCACTGCAAACTATTTCATGTTTCTTTGCATTTTTGGTGTTTTTTATATTTTATAAAAAGTCACCATGGGGTCACGAAGAAATACAGCCAACCAAAAGAAAATTGGTTGGGAAAATTTTTTTGGGTATCAAACTCAAACAGATCGGCATCAACAGCCTTCTGAAATGAATTTCGAGTACTGAGGTTCCACTGTATCTCCTATATTTCAGCTGCTTTGTGTTTGTACAAAAGTTATCTTGGTGGTTTATTTCAAAGCATTATAAATATACTTTATTACCCTATCCCTGCTACTGTTTGTCCTAGGCAAAATGCTGAAACACCTTGATTATACAGAATGCTAATTTAGTTCATCACATGGGGGCAGTTACTTCTAATTGTCTTGAAAGTACAGTAGTAACTTGAAAGATTCCCATTGTTGCAAGTTAGCTTTTTCGTACTGCTCGTATTTTGGGAACATCCAGAAGATATGTGGATGTAAATTTTTCAGGTTAGTTATTGTACTTGAATGAAAGCATGAAAGAATTTTAGAGAAAATAATTTTTCTGAAATAAGTGTGACTAAATGAACAGAAATAGCAGTATGTAGAGAACAGTTATGGGATTTTTTTTTTATGATGCAGATTTGATTTTGGGAATTTTTTTTTAAACCTACTGGCTGTCTTCCCGAAGCAGAGTGATTTAAAAAAGAAAAGTTTTTTTTTTTTTTGACATTTAGAAATTATGCAGGAGAAGGGGGGCCACCCTTGCCCCCAACATTTTAGTCGGCTCTTACGACACGCATGGATTATGGAGGAAGGAATCTTTTCCATTCCCCCATGGAGAAATTTCATAATTATACATTTTTTAATTACTTTTTCAGGAGCTGTTAACATCCATGGGAAACAGGTTTAGCCCAAACTTGGGAACCCTTAATTGCTTTCCCCAAGATTAGTCAAGTCGCTACAGGGGCCAAGCTAGACACCTCAGTCTTCAAGTCATTGCCGAGTTTAAAAGTTTTGGGAATCCAACTGTCTAGCCACATACTATTTCTTGCTTACTATACACTGTCGAGAACGAAATATTCTTGTCCATTAAAATGTGTTTCCAGAAAACAGGAAATCAGAAAATCTTTTAAGATATTTTTAAATCCTGTGATATTCTATTTTCAGTCCCTGTATATCTGGATGTTTTCACTGATTTAATGTAAGTTTAATTGAACACATAATTTTTATGGATCTGCACTGTAGTATTGGCACGCCCTGGCAAGACAGTGATGGGGTAAATGATGGTGAAAGTGTTTGTTTTGGGTCACCCTACCCGTGGGGGACAGCCAGGGGTTAAAAAAAAAATTTTTAGTGTCATATTTCCCGAGTTTTCCCGCAGAAGGCCAAACCCTTTATTGATATCCTTATTTCAGAAATGTTTTCCCAACACCTTAGGCTTCTTTTAGTCAAATACAGTGGCCTCAGTATTGAACAGCTCCCTACTTGAACAATTTGGTATTCGAATGCTTTGTCCGGTAAAAAAAACGCCGTAGTCGACCCTTTTCTTGGCACTCGACCAAACAAACTTGACCTGCCGGAATTCGTTGTAAACTATTTTGTTTCTTAGCATTTTTTTGGGGTTTTTTTTATTTGTATAAATAAAATCACCATGGGGGCTACAAAGATTAGTGATAACAGCCAACCAAAAAAAAAATTTTAAAAATTTGTTGGTACTCGGCTGTCACCCCGTATTTGACGAAGAATCCTACTGTTCGAAACAAAAAGCTTTTTAAACATACCTAACTGTTGCAAAAGTCTTACTTGTTGGTTTGATATATGTACCATTACATGAACCCTGAAGCTGTAAGAAGGGTTTTAAGTAACTGTATCATTGTGCAGTGTCCCTTTATAAGAGAGGGTTCATTGAAGTATATAGCGAAGGACAAGGTATTTGTGCAGCATTTGAAGTGGCATCTTTTGTTTACATCATAGTCTCCATAGATAAACTATGGATGCTTTTCCTTCCATACAAACTCCCCATCTGTACCTTTCATTGATTATATTAAGAATTTTGTTGCATAGTAGGTTAGCAGAGCTTTGGGGTCATTTTCTACACTGCATAAGGACTTCAGGTATCAAGTCCCTATCCAGGGGTTTCATCCCTTTTTTTCTTTTTACTGGCACTGGACCCTGTCGCACAAAAAAAAATTTAAAGAGGGCTGTTTCTGGGGTCTCTTTAAAATTTGCCTAAAAAGGGACAAGGCATTTTATTGAACATGTTGCAGACACGGCTTGCAACAGCTTTGTTAGAGTGATATTTCTCCACAAAACTTTGCAACTCACTCCACTTTTCACACATGTCCTTAATCACTGAAGAAGGCACATTCTTCCCTCTTCCTCCTCCTCTGAAGCAATTTTTCAGGTGCGATCTTTTCTGTTCCAGTTGAAGGTGTTGCAGCTTTCAGTGGTTAGGTCTTCCCCGGGGCATCCACCAACTCACATCCTGGCCACTCACATCCAACCCCATGGGCTTCCCCCAAAAACACAATTCATTGTGTTTTTGCCTTCTTTATCAAAGGGCCCCATGGTGGCTTATTTAGCAGTCACACTTTTAATAAACAAGCACAAAAACTATGGATTATTACGAAATGTTTCTGATGAACGCGCAGGGTAATGCTCACTTGAAAGAAACAAAGCCAGACTGACTCAGGACGCGTGGGATGCTTTGTGGGTGCGAGCAGGTTTACTCGTTCGATGGCAGACCGACGAAACCGAGGCGATGAATGAAAACGGGGACAAAATTTTGAAAAAAAAGTCGTAAAACTGAATTTACAAAACCAGGGCAAACAAAAACCGAGGTTCCACTGTATGTGGTGGTGTTTTGGGAAAGGGTGGTGAAGGATGGGTGTTTGGGGAGAATAGTGATGTGTTATGTTGTCAGAAATGTGGTGGTATTTTTTGGGTGTTGAAATATTGTAGAGGGTGGCATGCCGAGTTGTTGGAGGGTGGTGAAAGTGTGTATATAGTGTAGTAATATTCCACCAGTTGAAAGGGTACTGCCTCCCTAATAGATGGTATCTATTGAGAAAGAGATTCTGCTAACCAGTGGTTTATAAATTAAAAATAGCACTCAAGAGATAGCATTTTTTAAAGACGTAGAGGAGATTCAAGCAGAATCACATGCTGCACTAAATGTCATTAGGGAAAAAAGAGTTACAGAAATGTTTTGAGAAATGGTGAAGGTGCTGGGGTCAGTAGATAGCCTCCTAAGGAGAAAATACTTCAAGGGGGAAACTTTAACTAGGTAATTAGGTAAACCTTTTTTTTTTTTTATCAGTCTGGAAACTTTTGATAGCATCTCGTATTTTCTTAAGAACACTACAGGTCATGATTTCCTTTCTGATTTTGAAAATTAAAAAAATTTTAGGGGGCCCATAAGCCCGATACTGATTGACATCCTTGACACATTGAAGGAAAGCAGTTTGAGATTGAAGATCCTAAGGACGTTTCTTTTTGTCACTGCCATGGATGTTACAAATCATTTACAGGTGAGGGATACTAAAGATGTAAAGTAATGAATATTCTTGGGAATGATATCAGGTTACAAAGATGGGAAAATAATAATTCTTTTATCTATATAATATATTTTTGTATTCATGCACTAAAATTACTTGTGTACATTATATTTGAAATATGATACATTATCGGGATACAGTATATTTGAAATATGCATTCTTTAAATTTTAAAACCATTCTATATTTTTCTTATGTTCTTATTTTTATTACAGTTTTTTCTCATTTCCATATTCAATTATATTTTCAGAGCATGGAAGGGCCCAGCAAGTGGATAAGTTGCTCACACGGGAAACAATTTTTTTTTAAATTTGGGAGACTTTTTTTAAAGAGTCCATTTACTAGTAAGTAAATTTTCATGTGGATAGATCATATTTGGCCTTGTATTGATATTATTAATTTATGTTGTCTTCAGTTTTTTTAAACAAGATCAGTGAACTAACAAATTTTGAAAATCTGTATATTTCTCCATGGGGAAGTGGAACAGAATTCTTCCTTTGTAACCCATGCGTGTCATAAGAGGGACTAAAAAAGCCAGGGGCAAGGGGGATAACCTCTTCTCCTGTATACAATAAATTTTAAAAAAGAAACTCACGTTTTTTTTTTTGGGCCACCCCGCTTTGGTGGGATACGGCTGGTTTGTTGAAAGAAGAAGAAATATTTCTTTAGAGTTTGTAAGATTTGTAGAAAACTTTTTTTTTTTTTAAATTGTAAGTCAGGGAAAGATATTTTTTCTTCACAGTCGTTATATTGCACTGGCCTGTTCAACGCTGATTATTGAGGACTTATGGAAATATAAATGATTTGGTGCCTCATATTTATACCCCAGAGCCTGGGATTATGGGGGTAAATAAGAACTGCTGAATATTTATGTTTTTTAAATGCATGTTCCTTTTTTTACAGCACTTGATTTACTTTCATCTTGTTACATAATCCCAGCTACACCAGTTGTGCTCCAAAACTCAAGTTCTGTTGCCTGTCTCCTTTCCCTCTTTACTGTTCAATACTACTATCACACATGCCTTCTAAACCTTTTTTGGATCCCTAAATTTTTACCTTTTGGGTTTGCCTTTTCCATGAATATAATTGTGATATTGCATAACCTCATCCAAGGAGAGGATGGGTGGGTTGCATTTTATTAGATTTCAAGAAGGCATATGATTCTTTTCCCCAAAAGAGACTGGGGCAAAAAGTTGAGGTGTAGGCAGGAAGAGCAGATAATGCACACTGATGGATCAAAGAGTACCTTTTGGGGGAAAGGAGTAGGGTGATTATCCAGGAAGAGATGTCGGGATGTGGAAGAGTAACGGTGGGGTTTTGCGGATTGATATTAGAACTAGTACTGTTTCTGGTTTATATGAGCTACATACCAGATGGGAATATGCCAGATATATCAGGTCATTTGAATTGTGATGGGGCATGTTCTAGCAAGATAGTTACTGAATGAGAATTATGAAAGTACTTCCTTTTCTGGGGTAACCCTACTCCAAGGGGGGATATACTGTGTGATAAAAAAAAAAAAATATTCCCATTAAATAAGTGTATAACCCAGAGAGAAAAAAAATTTTATTTCTAGTCAGTTTAATTATTAATTAAGGGGGAAAAGGGGTAATATACCTTTGCCTATGCATTTTGGATATTATTATTACAATATAGTATTAATTTTTATTTTTTTTTTATGTTTTACCCCAAAGCCATCGCCAAGGCAGTGTAACTGAAAGAAACACATTTACCATCATTATTCAATCACTGTGTTGTCAAAAGAGGCTGACATCACAGTTCAGATTACCCCCCAAATACAACATCCCCATCCCTGCCCTTCCTTCAGAGTACAAGCACTGCCTTTTCCACCCCCAGGGGCTGAAGCCCGTCTAGCTTTTCCCCAAATTCCTTATAATGTTATGTTGCTCAATCCAACAGCACATCCATTAAAACCACTTTTCTCCATTCACTCCTGTATGACGCACAATTATTTTCTACTGTATTCAGAAATATACATTGAACCTGCATGGGTCATACAGCTTAGTATTACTGTAATTGCTATTATATAGCAATAGATTTTTTTGGTGGGAAACAGTTTAAATATTTTTTTTATATAATGATTTGAACTTGTTTTAAAAAAATTTTCCCACAGGAAGTGATAAGGGCAAAGCATCATGGGGCCCTTTCGGGTATTTACCCCAGCTGTGGTCAGACATGATAGTATTTGAACACACATCTCGAGATCGTCTCCTTTCACTTGTATTGTCAGGTTTACGCATGGCCATCAGAGGAAAATAAACAGCTTACAAATCAGTTGGCAACCATTGCCTGGGAGTATGGACAAGAGGCAGGAACAAGATGAGACCAGACATAATAAGGGAAAATATTTTCATAATATTTAATGACATTTTACTTTCAAAACTGATCTTATATTGATGTTTTTAAAGCTTTGGAGGGAATTTAAATTTTTGAATATATAGTAACCCCCTTCCCCTGATTTTGGGGAGGAGATTCCAGAAAACTTTCCCAAAACATTCTATACAAATCAAATATTGAATTTTACAAAAAATTTTGTGGAGAAAGAGATTGATTTCAGATCCTTCCAAAAACCTTTTTTAATTCATGCTATAATATTTTATGTTTCCTTTCAGTTATTAAGATCCCCAACCACAATTACTCTCTCACTTGGTTCAAAAATCCCCCCACACTCACCAACATTTCCCCAAAATTTCTCCTCTACACTTTTCTCCAGGTGAAAAAACTTACTATAACCCACTTTTTACATCCAACCTTTTTTTTGCTCCACATAATCCTTGAATTTATACATTTATATTCCCCTTTTTCCGCCATAACTGATTATTCAACATTATTGCCACTCCTTCTTTAGCTCTAACTCTATTTGAAACCCCTGACCAATCCCATTTATTTCTCCCTACGAAACTCTCCTACCCTTTAGCTTTTCTCACTTAAAGAGGACATCCAGCCCTTTTTATTCATAAAATCTACAATCATCTCTTCTTATCATTCGCGAACATCCACGCACATTCAAACATCCCACTTTGATGGTTTTCTTTTTTGTAAGCTATACAGGAAAAGGGGTTACTAGCCCATTGTTTCCGCATTTTAGTTGACTTTTAAAACACATGGCTTTGGGAGGGAAAAATTCTTTTTCCACTTCCCCCTGGATAAGGGAAAAGGAAAGAATAAAACAAGAACTATTAAGATAAAATCAAAGAAACTCAGATGAGGGGATACATAAACGTGTACATGTTTTAGCGTGACCTAAGGGAGAAGTAGTAAGACGTACCTGAAATCTTGCATGTTTATGAGACAGAAAAAAAACACCAGCAATCCTACCATCATGTAAAACAAAACAAGGGTTTCATTTTTCATTCACTTGGGGACGGGATACCCCCCTGGGTGGTTTAATAACCATACATTATTTTCTGCAAGTTTTTAACTACATTTTTGATATTCATTAAGTAATATATACATGTCTTTTAGATGATTTAGATGATAAATTTACATTACAATTGATCCAAAAATTTAGAATACTATTCTTTTATACTGTCTGGGAAAGGGACCATGAGGGTCTGGAATGCCAACCTTTTTTTTCAACACGCCAGCCGTTTCCCACCGAGGAGGGTGGCCCAAAAAAAAACGAAAATTTCTCCTTTTACATTTTGAATTTATTCAGGAGAAGGGTTATAGCCCCTTTCTTCAGGATTTTAGGTCCTTACGACACGCATGGCTTACGGAGGAAGAATTCTGTTTCCACTTCCCCCCTGGAGATAAGAGGAAATAAGAACAAGAACTAAAGAAAATAGAAGAAACCCAGAGGGGGGTGTTTTATATGCTTGTACATGAATGTAGTGTGACCTAATGTGGGAGAAGTAGCAAGATTTCCAAATCTTCATGTTTATGAGACAGAAAAAAAAACACCAGCAATCCTACCATCATGTAAAAAAATTACAGGCTTTCGTTTTTCACTACTTGGCAGGACGGTAGTACCCCCGGGTGGTTGCTGACTACCAACCTTTTCTTTTTATCTGCAAATTTGGCTTTCAGATCTACATTTGGATATTTCATTATTTAAAAAATAACATGTCTTTTTGATGATTTAGATGATCCATTTACATTACAATTGACCCAAAAAATTTAGAATATTCTTTATATACTGTCTGGGTACGGGGACCATGAGGGGTCGGGAATGCCAATATCTTTTTTAAAATTGAAAAAAGTTTTTTTTAAATTTGCCATCCATGAGTTTGCAATTTTTCTTGTGATAACGGGAAAAGAGGTGGATACCTAGCCTCCCAGTGCTATAAAACCTTTTTTTTTTTTTTCAACAAGTCGGCCTCTCCCACCGAGGCAGGGTGCCCAAAAAAAGAAAGAAAATCCCCAAAAAAAAATACTTTCATCATCATTCAACACTATCACCCACACATGCATAATCACTGTTTTTGCAGAGGGGGACACAGCTGAAATTGTCCCCCCCAGCTGTCACTATCCCAGACCCTCCTTTAAAGTGCAGGCATTGTACTTCCCATTTCCAGGACTCAAGTCCAACTAAACAATTAACTGGTTAACCTGAATCCCCTTTACAAAAGTTACCCTGTCACACTCCAACAGATGTCATGTCCCAAAAACCCTTCGTCTCCATTCACTCCTATCTAACACGCTCCCCATGCTTGCTGGAAGCAAGCCCCCCGCCCACAATACCTCCTTTCCCCTTCCCCCCAACCTTTCTAGGGCGACCCTACCCCGCCTTCCTTCCCCCGTTTATACGCTCCAAGTCACTACTTGATCCATTCTCTCTAAATGACCAAACCACCCAACAACCCTTCTTTCAGCCCTCTGACAAATACTTTTTGTAACTCCACACCTTATCCAAATTTCCACATTCCAAATTTTCTGCATAATATTTACACCACACATTGCCCATAGACAGGACATTCCACTGTCTCCAGCCCCTCCCGCGCAGCTTTTGCAACCCATGCTTCACACCCATATAAGAGTGTTGGTACCACTATTTTTTCGTACTTTCCCCCTTTTTGCCCCCATGGATAACTTTTTTTGTCCCCACAGAACCTCAACGCACCACTCCCCTTTTTTTCCTTCATCAATTTATGCTTTACCTCATCCTTCATAAACCCATCCACTGACACGAAACTCCCAAATATCTAAAAACATTTACTTTTCCATAATCCCTCTCCAAGGGATATCCAATTTTTCTTTATTTAAATTTTTTGATACCCTATCACCTTACTCTTATCTATGTTCACTTTAACTTTCTACCTTTACACACTCCCCCAAACTCTCCACTAACCTTGAAATTTTTTTTAGAATCCCCCATAAGCAATATCATCAGCAAAAGTAACTGTGTCAACTCCCTTTTTCATTTAATTCTCCAAAATTTAACCCCCACCCTCCCCCAAACCCTAGCATTTATTTTTTTAAAACCCCCATCATAAATATATTAAACAACCATGGTGACATTACACATCCCTGTCAAGACCTATTTTTAGGGGAAGAATTTCTCCACACCCCCCTAACCTGAGCCTCACTATCCTCAAAAAAACTCTTTACAGCCTTCAGTAACTTACTACCTATTCCATACCTTGCAACATTTGCCACATTGCTACCCTATCCACTTATCATAACCCTTTTTTTCTAAATCCATAAATGAAAAAAAACTTCTCTCCCTTTTTATCTAAATACTGTTACATATATGTTCATGTAAACACTTGATCTACACAACCCCTCCCCACTAAAAAGCCCTCCTTGCTCATCTGCAATCCTACTTTTGTCTTACCTCAATTTTTCAATAATAACCCTGCCATACACTTTACCTGGTATACTCAGTAAACTTTTTCCCCCTATAATTTTTAATTCTTTATCCCCTTCCCCTTTATAAAAAAGGAACTATAATGTTCTCCAACCCTAGGTCCCTTTCCCCCTTCTTTCATACATTTATTAAACAAAAATCCAACCACCCAGCACTATACCCCCCTGTTTTAACATTTCTGCATGATTCCCAATTCCAGCTGCTTTACCCCTTTCATTCTACTAATGCCTCACGCACCCCCCCCACACTCACATCCTGGTCTTTTCACTCCTAAACATGTTGTACCTCCCTGGCCAGTACATGAAATTACCGCCCCCTTTTTTTCATCACTTTTAAAAAATTTCCTAAAAAATTTTCCCCCATCCCCCAATACCTCCAGCTCCCCATCTACTAACCCCCCTACTCTTTTTTTAACGACAAATCCATTCATTCCCTAGGTTTTTTACCTTGTTTTTTCCACCCCAAAAAATTTTTCTTGTTTTCGCAAAATTTTGACAGAGCCTCTCAATAATTATTAATATTTATTTTATTGTACCTATACAGGGCCCCCCGGTGTTCGTAGTCATTGGAGTTCGTAAAATTGGGAGTTAGAATTTTTTTTCGTAAAATATTGGTTCGGAGATTGTAAACCACTAGTAATCGAAATTGCCCCCGACGCATACGCGGGGGCCCGAGGGGCCCGACACTCCATTCAGAATCAGCGTCCCCTGTTTACCAGCGAGTGACGGTCCCCCACACATTCATAGATACATTTCGCATTATTCCATTGTTTTTAGTGCTTGCAACTGCAAAAAGCCACCATGGACCCAAAGAAAGCTCCTAGTGCCAGCCCTGTGGTAAAGATCAGAAACATGGTAGAACTGAGAGATCATTGAAAAACATGAAAGTGGAGTTTTTGTAGCCAAGCTGGCCGGGCTGTATGGCAAAGCCTATACAATCATCGCTTCCATCGTGGCCAAGGGAAATGAAATCAAGGAAGCTGTTGTTGCAAACGGGGATGATCACAAACAGAGACGCAAATACTGGAAGATGTGGAGATTTTGTTGTTGGTGTGGATCAGAGAAAGAATCAGCAGGAGATAGTGTTCCCAATAATATCTAAAAAAGCAAGGCAATTGCATGGTGATCTCATCGGAAAATGCCTGAAACAAAAAGGAAGTCAGTAAATTTTAAAAGCCAGCAAAGGCTGGTTTGACATATTTAAGAAGAAAGTGGCATACACAGTGTGATAAGGAGGGGGGCCCCAGCTGAAAATGGGCTAAAAAGTAGGGCAGGAATTTATAGACTATGTAGAGGTGAAGGATTCCCCCCCCCAAACAAGTGTTCAGTTGTGACAAACAGGCCTGTTTTGGAAGAAAATGCCAAACAGGACCTACATTACACAGGAGGAGAAGGCACTGCCAGGACACGCCTTGGGGTTTCAAAGTGAACCCTTTTTCTGTATCACTTAAAATCCCAGAGTTTTCAAAAAATCAGTGTTGCCAAGGCTAATTTGTGGGGATGTGGAAGGCTAACACAAACATGGGTCACGGGGGAAATTTTCCTTGATTGGTTCAATGAAGTGTTTACCCCCAGGTAAGAAATATCCTGGAAAATAAATTGGACCCCGGCCTCCTGGTAATGGACAATGCCCTTCTCATCCCCGAGATTGAAGAGCAAATTCTTCATCACAGTGAAGTTTTTGCCCCCCAATACCCTCCTTCCCCAGCCCCGGACCAGCAGGTCATTTCAAAATTCAAAACTGTACACCAAAGCAATGTTTCAAAGATGCTTTGACATAACCCCGACACTGAATTGACCCTAAAAGAGTTTTGGAAAGATCACTTCAATATCCTCCATTGCATAAAACCAAAAGGGAAGGCTTGGGAGGAAGTGACCTCCAGGACTTTGAACTCTGTTGGAAAAATTGTGGGACTGTGTCCCAGAGGGGTTTTGAAGGGTTTGGGGGTGACCCCCCAGAACCCTGGGGCCTGTTGTGGAAAAAAAATTTTGGGACTGGGGAAGTCCATGGGTTGAGATTAGTAGCGAGGAGAGGGGGGAGTTGGTGGAGGACCACATTGAAGAGCTAACCACTGCAGATCGCAAGAGCTTCTGCAACAGCAACAGACCACAGCTCGGGAAATTGCTTCAGAGGAGGAGGGAAGAGGGAAAACGTTGCCTTTTTCAAAAATTAAGGGGATTTGTGCCAAGTGGGCAGGGAAATTTTAAAGAAAAGCCAGATACAGAGCCCTTGGGCAGTTATTTTTTGAGACAGCGTCCAATGACTCTCAAGCTGGTCCTAGGGGATTAAAAAACAAAGAAGGGAAGTAACCCCGGGAAAGGACTTGGTACCTGAGGTCTTAATGGGAAAGGGCCCTTTTTTTTTTTTATTCTTCATGTCTCATTGTTTTCTGTGTAATTATGTATATTTGATGTACGAAAATATTTTATTTTAATACTTTTTGGTGTCTGGAACGGATTAATTGAATTTCCATTATTTCTTATGGGGAAAATATATTCGGGTTTAGTAATATTCAGTGTTTAAAACTCCTCTGGAACGGGTTAATTACGAACACCAGGGGTCCACTGTATATGGATTCAAATTTCCATTATGTTAATGAAATATATTATTTAAAAACCCAAAAGAATACCTATAATATATTTTTCCCAGGTTTCATGGAATGGCTTGATGATTGGTGATTTATTAACACCCCCGGGTTTAGTGTGGGGGAGTATTATAAGTCTTTGATTGTGATGAAGGGAAACAAATATTAATGCTCATAAGATACTAGGCTATGTACCAGTTAATGCCTTACAAATACTGAATAATGCGCCATTGAGAAGAAAGATGCCACAACATGTGTGGTAAGTTTTTTTTCTCCATTTTGTTTACCTCTTAAATCCCCAGGTCCATCGTAACTCAAAGGACCACTGTATTTATTCTAAGAATTTTTTTTTTTTCCAATTATTTGTGATAATGGGCATGGCCTGCAGATTATACGCATTAACAAAAGGGATATTGACAATGAATAAGGCAAGTAAAAAAAAAAAAAAGTGAAATTGTGTTTTTGAGGGTGTGATAATAAGAGCTTTCAGAAATGGGTGAGACATTTCCATGATGGTGGTGGGAGAGATTCCAGCCTTCAAGATCAAGGAGGAAGAAGTCTTTTTTTAGACATCCAAAATGGTTAAAGGAAAAGTGGAGAATGATCCACATTAATGCACATAATTTACAGGAATTAAATTCCAATTACTAGAAAAGTCTGGTGCCAAGACAGTACAACCCCATTTGCATAATAAGTTGGGGTATTGGTTTCAGGGCTTTTGCAAGCCACTTCTCACTGAAAGGGGAAAAGCCAACTGAAAGTTATTTTGTAATAAATACATTAAATGGGATGAGGAAGAGTGGAAGTCAATGGTTTGGAGTGAAAAGGACATTTTTGCGTAACAGGTGGGGTTACGAATGTGTATGGAGGAAACCAAAGTCAGATCATTTTGCTTCGAAAACAGCTAAAGTGTAAGCACCCTGCCTCCCCAGGGTTAGGGGGGTTAGGATACTAAAAAAGAATGTTTCAATGAATAAAGCCCAGTATTTAGTTTTTAGTATGATATTTGCTAGACTTTTTTGCAAGACTTGGTAACCATTGACTTAAATCCAGTAGAGAACATTTGGAACTTTATTAATTATTATTATAATCAGGGGGGGAAGTGCTAAACCCATAGGCTTATACAGTATGTGGGGGTTGGGGGGGTTTGGGAAAGGGATTCAGGGTCAATTAGGGGAAATGGAGCACAGATCCAATTCCTAGATCAAGAGCCCTCACCAGCGCAAGGAACCCTTCTGAGGGGGAACTTTTTTAACCCTTTGAGGGTCGGTCCCATAGTACGCATTGCAGCCAGTGTCGGTCACGACTTGTATGCCTAAATTTAGTGCCTTGAAATCAGGTGGAAGAAAGCTGGCAGGCCTACATAGGAAAGAATGGGTCTGCGTGGTCATGTGGCAGTATAAAAACCTGAAGCACGAGTCAAAAAAAAAAACTGACTGTTTTTTTTTGGGATAAAAAACGACTTTCAGGGTATTTTCGTATGCTATTTGTGGTTGTATTCTGGTTTTCTTGGTCTCATTGATAGAATGGAAGAAAATTTCAGAAATGGTGATGATTTTGATTGGTTTTACAATGACAAGTACCTTTAAACTGAGGGAAAAAGCGAAAATGCGAATTTTTCGATGTTCAAGAGAAAAAAGTCACGCCATGCGCCAATACACATCAACTGGCATGTCTAATATTCTTTCACAAGTGCACTGATATTATTTATACCATTTCTAAATGATGCAGTTGTATACATAACAGTAAATCTTCTATTTTTTTTTGAGAATAAAAATTTAAAATGGAAAGCAAAAGTAATGTAAGATGGGCCTGGGGACGTGACTAATGAACAAAAAGATGTTATTTTAGTGCCAGGAATGTCTGCCTTGTTTATTCTGGGCCCTATTTTGAAATTGGCATCGTTTTTAAATTTGTGTGAAATTGGCCAAATTGCCATTTTCTGACCACTATTTTGGGTAGTTGCAACACAGGTAATGGCTACAGCTACTTTAAATTGGCAACATGAGAAAATCAGAAGTGTATCTCAATTACTACATTCATTTTATATAACAATATCAATCATTCTTATGACACATTAAAAACAACAGTCTGTTCTAGGTAAATATACAAATAATGATTTACAAGTTTCTGTCAACTCGATTTTATCTGCACAATTAAACAAAATTTCTAAATCAACAGACATAAAAGTCTGGTATAAAACATTACTTCCTGTGCTTCAAAGAACTATTCAGGAATGTTTAACTCAAGTATTAACTCTCCTTAATCCAGTATTGGTCTTAACTACCACTTTTAGCTCAATATTCCTCCTCCCGCCTATTTTCTTCATTATTATGTTCAAAACATGCACAAAATTTGAATGGGTCATATGCCAAATAGGTGTGCAAGGGTAGGTGTTAATCAAAATCAAAGCCGATGCAATAGGTTTGTTTTTGCCAAAGAAAGCAAAGTGAGGCTATGCTGACAGTGGAACTTGCAAGGGTCAATTTGCTTGTCATATTGGTGACAGTCTAGAGAGAGTTTGCAGTCACAAGACTTAGCTTACAGCTCCCACCATGTTGCAGTCAAACACACCTGTTTCATTCACTAGCCATCAGGTGATAAAGTTTACTGCTGTAGCATTTTGGTCACCAATCACACGGCATCTGACCAAAGAAGAAGAATTTGTAATTTAGGATATCTCATCTGCAAACAGCACATCACAGTTTATACCACCAAAACTGAAAAAACTTTAGTCTAGTTTGCTAAACTTGTCTACTTGAAAAAAAAACCTCACCATATGCAGAAGGGAAGACTGAAGTCCACTACCAAAGAGAGCCTAAATATTTCCAAGCTGGCCAGGTGAATGATGTCAGCGTGCCGGCATCACGGCATCTACAGGACAAAAAGCTACACATCACTGCCAGCGTGACACCATGTATACAGGTGTGTATGGAAAGTTATGTTGCTGGCTGCGGGAACAACTTTTGATCAATGAAACAAATGGCAAGTGGGGCCATGCAGCTAAAAGTTTATTCATCTCGCTTGGGTTGAACTATTCACTATGTTCAATGAAGCTCAGATGAATGGTGAAGTGATCGATAATAATAATGTTAGAACAAAACACTGTCCTCTTCTAACATTATTATCCCTCCAACATGCCATCACGTGCTTCATTGAACATGCAGAGTTCAAACCCAAAGGCAGATTAGTTATTTGAAGCTGTATGGCCCCACTTACTGATGTCCAAGTTGCTCCTAAGATTTCTAGAAAGTCCATACTCCAACCATCTGCGTTTCAATGACTAAAAGTTTATCCTGCAGCCAGCATCATAACTTTCCATTCCGACTGTATGTATTATATAAGTATTTTTGAATATCATTATTTATGAATGTAATTATATTTACATTACTGAATGCTAGGTCTAAAACATAATTAAATACAGGACCCCGGCTAACGATCAAAATTATTGCAGAAGCCTGCCTATGCTATTACCGAACAAATTTACTTCCTTAAGGAAATAATGTCACGTAGGTTGTTCATTTCAGACCCCCAAAATACACTTCCACAAGCACTTGCCAATATTATATTTACATAATTGTAATGATTCGGGGTGATCGTTAGTCGGGGTCCACTGTATTTAAAAGTCATTAATTTCATATCAATGAATTGTATATACCAGGTAAACAAACCGATGGTTACACATGTTGGACAGACAATACAGGGATAGTTGTCCTGCGATGTCACATGAAACTTTCTATTAACACATGGTAAACTGATTTACCTGGCAATTTCTGGGTTCCTCCACGTGGTGTCTGTATGAGTCATAAATGTGGGGAGTGTAGTTTTCCTTACCTAACAGTGGTGGGAAGATGAGCTGGAACACAATTTGTGGTTTGATATAATTTTTTTGTCCTGGTTTGATCTACATTGCTGCCAATGGCTTCTAAGTTGAGGAGGGTTTAGTAAAAGACATTGTCCAAGAGCGAACACCCTTGCAAGGATCTATGCGGATCTGCAAAACTCGTACCCCATCCTTCAACCAGTTTTGAGGAGCATGTAGGCCTGCTCGCAGACTCCAGGTACAGTCCAGGACGCAGATTGTAAATGCACTAATATCACGCCTGGGAGTTTTCTATGCTGGGAGAGAGAAACAGAGAGAGATGTTAACTAGAAATGATGGTTGTTTATTTGTTAGTAGTCAGAGAGCAATAATGGATAAACAAAATTGGGCTTCTCAGCTAGGTAAAGAGAATAAGTATAGGAGACATACTGAGCTACAAGTGAGGTCCACTACCAGTGAAAAGTAATATTAGAAAGATTGTATTCCTAGATAGAAATCTTAATGTTCAATTCCATTATAGCTATATTTTAGCAGTGTATGAATACACTCTCAACATAGCTAGAACAGAACAATTAACCTAAAGCCATATAAACAGATTATGCAATATGCAGTACGAATGTGAGGTTGATACACCGTGCTCTCTTGCTGCACTGTACAAAGACTGTCACTTAAGACAAACTGCATTTGAACTAGAGAATAATAACTTTCTTCTATTCGAAAGCAGTATAATATGAATGATGAGAAATGTTCAAAGTGGTAATGAACTACTGTACATACTCTGTGAGAGCTAATGATGACAATAAACTATAATGAAAAACTTTGTACATAAAATGAGTTATAAATTAATACTAGAGCATATTTATAACACTTAATAATGTTTATGCAGATACTATACCATATGAAATAACTTTTAAATATATTTTTAGACAATAGGCTGCCAAAATTTATAGGCTTTAGAAATTGTATTTACCTTCCTCAAGTATAAATTTCATGCCACCAAGCAATTAGTTTTACACTTATTGAGATATGATACAGTGGTAAATTTTTGAATATTTCTCTAACAATATTAATAATTGCTAACAGAAATATACACAACTTTTACATACAACCATGTAATTTGATTAATAAAAAATTTTGCCTTTTAAATTTAAGATACTGAATCTACTGCAAAGCATGGTTCCACCACTATTTTCTCCAGTAAGAGTAATGGCCCACTCCTTATAATGGAGCAAATTTTATTTGCCGTTTAGTTCAATGTTAATAAATAAAATTTGTAAACAAATATAATTAACAAAATGAAGAACTGGACTTTAGCCAGTTCAACGGTTATTTTTCGTGCCACTGAATGGAAAGCCCAATTTACAGATGTCTTCACATTGACAACCACCGCCAAACTTGGAGCGGCGATCCCGAGCATCTTCGTCCGACAAGTCTAGTTTCTGTAGAAAATAATGCAAATTGGATGTAATTTAGTTCAAAAGCAAGAAATAAAGATAAACAATGAATTTGTTAGAACATGACCACATTCTGCTAAAGGTACACCAAAATGATGGGTCACTTCTAATATTATCAGATGACAATTACAGTGGACCTCGGCTTCGCACAGCTCCCAACTCAAACAATTATGTAAGTGTATTTTTGGGGTCTGAAACGATCTAATTCCAATTTACATTCGTCCCATGGGGAACAAATTACTGTAACGGTGACTCCGAAGGAATTCTGAAAGAATTATTGACGAAAACGAGGTCCACTGTATCTCTGTACCTGATAAACTTTCATGAGCAATAAATGAAGGAGCAAACGGAGAAGGTTCCAACATGTAACTTGCAGCCTCCCTATCTCATGAATCTAGTTTAGAACAGTCTTAACTATGAATGTACCACCCCCAATGCATCACCAGAATGTCGTCTTCTACATGAAATGTCTAACATACACACATGAATGTCTAATCCCTTACTTAAACACATCTTTCACAATCTCTCCTTCAAGTCTACCTCAGACATTTCTTAGACCTTCATTCATTCCCAATGATAATTTTCACAAAGCTATCTTCCAGTGTGACTAGTTATTGGTTCAAGTCGGACTGAAACGTCATCGTAGTTTTTTCTCCTATGTGTGGATATTTGTGTATTGTCTCCAGTCAGTCCTGTATTGTGCCTTTTGTTCTCTATCTTCCTCTCTTCCTCAATTTTTCTACAAGATCAAACGATCTCAATGAACCCTCTCTCTTATGCTCTGAATTATATCTTTATATAACCATAATTCTCTTCTAATTAGGTATAGTAGGTTGGTAGACAGCAAACTCGCCTAGGGAGAGGTACTATCATCCTGCCATGTGAGGCAAAACTGACACCTGTAATTGTTTCACATGATGGTAGGATTGCTGGTGTCTTTTTTATGTCTCATAAACATGCAGTTTAGTATGTCTTGCTACTTACTTACACTTAGGTCACACTACACATGCATGTACAAGCATATACATGTATATACACACCTCTCTGGGTTTTCTTCTTATTTTTCTTGCTAGCTCTTGTCCTTGTTTATTTCCTCTTTATCTCCATGGGGAAGTGGAACAAAATTCTTCCTCTGTGTTATGCGTGTTGTAAGAGGCGACTAAAATGCCAGGAGCAAAAGGCTAGTAACCCTTCTGTGTGTGTTACTAGAGTCAAAAAAGAGACTTTTTGTTTTTCTTTTTTATGGGCCACCCTGCATTGGTGGATACAATGTGCGCTGAAAGAAGACGTTCTAATTTCTAAATTTCACATTCTTTTTTCATACATCATTCAGGTGATTTCATTAAGACTAAGAAAGCTTTTGATACAATTCCCAAGAAAGACTAAACTGCAAAAAGACACAAAGAGCAAAACTACAGTAAACCATGCATTGCCCTCAGACACGACATTCCACTGCTTCCAACCTCCTCCGCTGCAACATTCACAACTCCAGCTCACACTCATATAAGTGTTGAAACACTATACTCTCATGCATTTCCCTTTACCCATGGATAATAATCTTCACAGATGCCTAAATGCACCATCCACTTTTCCTTCAATTCTATGGTTTACCTCACCTTCATATACCCATCTGCCAAATAAGTCCACTCCCAAATATCTGAACACATTATCTGTTTCCTTCATACTACCTCTCCCTCCAATCTCTCATTACCTAACTCTTTTGTTACCCTCATCACCTTGCTCTTTCCCATGCTTCATTTTCAACTTCCTTCCTTTACACATTACTGCTTTGTTTATGTTGTGTAAACTCTACAATACCTTGCTTACCAAAGTTTCTTTTAAATAATTGAGATCCTTTCACTTTGAAGTTCTGAAGTCCTGTGATATCATCATAGCAAAGAGGGAGATGATAAAAGAGCCATTTCCGTAAAATAAGAAAGTCGAAAGACAACGAGCGTTAATGTATATGCATTCTTATTGCCTACTTTCTATGTTATGACAATAATTCAACAAACAAATGTTTCCTTGTTAACCCTTTCAGTGGCTGTCATGCAGAACTACATCACTGAGGTCAGGGTCCCCTCATGTAGTTCTCCTACATCATGAACCTGCTCAGTCATATAAGCTGTGAGCAGTAACTTGGGCCCAGATATGAGAAATGGAAGTCTGCACGAGGAGGTGTACTGTACTACAGTATACTATAAAGAGGGGTAAAAGCACCCCGCTGTAAAAAATAGCATAATTCAAAATTAACAATTATAAGAATTAAAATTTAAAACAGAAAAAAGAAGGTGGAAAAGTAAAAACAATATTACAAATCATTAAAAATGGGGGGGGAAAGGTTTTTCTGTATTGATTTTTAACCCTGCATCAACAACAAAGAATAATGAATTGATTCACAAAAAAAAGTTAGTGGTGAATTCATTGGGAAAAAAATTTTTATGATTTTTAAATATGAAGGTGGGAAAACCAAGAGCTTGGTTCTATTTCTTTAGCTTTAAATAAGATTAGAAATAACTATTTACCATGGGTACAGTGGACCCTGAAGCCCGAAATCTGAAATCGATAATTTTGTAAGTATAATATTGTAATTGCTTGTAGAGCATTTTTGGGGTCTGAAATGATAACTATGTGACATTTTTCCTTAAGGAGTAAATTGCTGGGTAATGGCACTGGGGCAGACCAGGAGGAAGTTTTTAAATCGGGGGCCACTGTGGCTGTTGTGTCGCTATAAAAATGAAATTAAACACATACCAATTGAAATAATTTCTTGTTGACCTTTTTAAATAAAAATAGGTATTGTTAGACAGTCAAGTAATGTTTAAACTTTTCATTCACCAGCTTAACCCTTTTTGGCTGTGTGGCAGCCTGAATAACTGTACATGAGTGAGTTTATAAAGATTTCAAAAGCTGGTGACTCATAGCTGGGTGCTTATGAAAAATAGTTGGGAAAGTAATAGCCAACCTTAATATAACCCAGTGAAGCATGTTGAGTAGTATATGGAGAAAGCCAACAAATGATGAATCAGATAGAGTAATCCTGTCATTTTTAAATTTTTTTTGTAGAAGTTTTTTCAAGTACTGAAGCCTCACAGCAAACATCACTAAATAAGGCCAACTCCATTTATGTCTTTGATTCACTAGGATATGCCGTTAACTACACAAGGAAATACAGTAGGAAATAAATATAAATTTCCTGTTACCTTTTTTCACAATACCCTTTGAATTGTTAAAATTCTTCTGAACGTGTCTGTCTTTTTTAGTAATAAATTTAAAGGGCCGGGGGAAAGCCTGGTTGCCGCTCACGCTGATGCCAAACTTTTCCTTGAAGTGTCCAAGAATATGACCAAAATCAATGTGAAACAGTTGTCCATTCTTCATAACCATGATATTGTCTGAGTGGACGATCAGCAAACCCAAGACATATGTAGCCACACAGTACCCAGCACAAGAGAGTGTAAACTCATGAATTGTTTTTGTTTAGAAAAGCATCAGTTGGGTTGTGATCCTTCAACCTTTTAAATATATACCTAAATAAATAATAGATAAATATTAAATACTACAAATTTTAAAAACAACGCCAAATTAGTTACCACTCAGTTATTTCATTCCTGGTCCAATAAGGAAGTTTTACATGTATGGTATACAATACTGACAAGATGAAGAATTAGATGCATGAGCAACACTGGGTATCTTGACTCATGAAATCGTAATGACATGATTAAAACAAACCATGCCACGGGCAATTGTGTCATTACACTTTTGGAAATATGACGATGGCTTGAGGGGATTTGAGCTAGAGTTCATCATGGCCACGATGGCGGGAGATTCGTCTGGGAAAAACCAATTTGTGGCCACAGGGTGCCTATGTTAACCTTCCTATGGTGTATAAATAACCTAGTTGGAGAATCTATCAAACCAGCTGGCTCAGTGGTTAACGATCAGTCTGGAGTTTTACGACTGTCTACTGCAGGTCTGAAGCCCCGGGGGTATGGTTTATCTGGTATCTTCTTTAAGAGTGTATTGGGCCATGAAGAGTCTTCATGACTACGGTACTATTCACCAAACTTCAAGACTGGGGGACTGATTACTTCATCTTTGTAAATATTTCTACTGTCTTCCAATTATGTCCTTGAATTTGAACTGAAAAATCACGGGACGGAAAATGTTTAAATAAAGATCCCCAAAGATATTGCACAGGGCCTAATTCTTCAAGGATGCAAGTTCTTAATTCCTGGTATTTTGAACATACAGAATTTATTTCACATGTAATTAGCCTACAATTCAGTAAATACAAGAGAGATTAACCCTATAACCAAATGAACTCATACTTTTCCCGCAAAAAAATTGGCTAAGCTTTTAAAATGCTAAACTGCTTTATTCACAATGAGCTTTTAATTAAATACTAGATTTTTAGTATTTCTTAAATGGTAAGAAGACACTAAATGCAGGGAACCCTTTGGATCTTTCACTACAAACATACAATGGAAATCGGGAACCCGAACAACATCAATGAAGAATACAGGGACCCGCTATTCGAACACCCCAAAAACTAAACCCTTTTTATGTAAGTTTTTTTTGTAAGTGCTTTTATAAGTGTTTTTTTGGGGGTCTGAAATGGACTAATCAAATTTTTACATCATTCCTTATGGGAATAAATTGTTTGGTAACAGCACTTGAACAGCATTCTGGAATGAGGGGTGATTTTTGGGAGTGTTTAAATTTGTAAAAGGTCCACTGTATTACCTACTGGCACCACAGTTAACACAATGACCCCCTATATTGTGCAAATCCAACATTGATATTGTCATAAAATGTAAGGGAACATGACAGAACAAACCATACCACGGGTGGAGTTAGAACTCACATAGCTCAGTGGCTCATGCACCGGTCTGGAGTTTAGACTCTTTGATTGCGGGTTCTAACCCCACCTGTGGTATGGTTTGATGATATTGCTGTGGTTATTACCAAAACCATCAGGGACATCATGATCCTCCATACCCTACCCAAGACCTATGGACACAAGCATCTACAGTATCCTCTGTAATTGATGTCAACAGATTTACACTGAGAACTGCCTACAAAAAGCAAGTACAAATGCAGAATGGACATGAAGAATGCATGTGTACAACACTGCAACACCCACTTCCACAACATGGTGTGGGACAGTCAGGCTAATATTTCATGAAAACGAAAAATTAAATGTAGGTTTTTTTTTGGAGTCACTATACAATCAAATTAACACAATAAACAAAACTGTAGCATGTTCTTTAAATGTGCACTAAAAGCATGTAGTTTATTGATGGCCATTCTGAGTAAGTTGTGAGGTGCCTGAAACTTACTTAATCACTATAATCTAGACATAACTAGGAGAAGGTTCCTGAGCAATATTTTTTTTTCAACAAGTCGGCCGTCTCCTACCGAGGCAGGTGACCCAAAAGAAAGAAAATCCCCAAAACAAAATACTTCATCATCATTCAACACTCACTACACTCATACATAATCACTGTCTTTGCAGAGGCGCTCAGATACGACAGCTGAGAATAGTCCCTCCCAGCTGTCACTGAGCAATATACATTGAATAGTTAGATTAGGGAAGGAGTGAGAGGTAATGATGTATTGATTGTTAAGAAGAAACTTCATCTTTTGGGTATTCTGACCATTTCACACCAAATCAGAGCTACAAAACAGATCCTAGAACTAAAATATGAGTTATGATGAAAGTTGACAACACTAAAGTTGTCCTTGCTGGCCAGGAGGAGGAAAAGAGACACGATAAAAACATACATGGTTATAAAAGGATATGAAAAATAGATGGAGACTTATAGTACCTAAACCATCTGATGTTACTGCCTAATGCTGATAAAGTGCAATGAATATTTGTATAAATAGCACCAGATCAGATATTTATAATAAAAGTCCTCTCCTTCCTAATCTCACAATGGCTCATGGAATAACCTCGTAAATATGCCAAGGTTTATACAATATTTTTCATCACACAAAATTTATTTAAAATAATAAAGATCTTCTTTCTTTCAACACGCCGGGCCGTTTCCCACCGAAGGGTGGCCCAAAATGAAAAACGAAAGTTTCCATTTTACATTTAGTAATATATACAGGAGAAGGGGTTACTAGCCCCTTGCTCCCAGCATGTTAGTCGCCTCTTACGAACCATGGCTTACGGAGAAAGAATTAAAAATTTTTTATATTAAAGTCCAGGGTTTATTCCTTGACCCCGTGAATAGTCGCTACCTCATCGCCCTGGCAATGGCGACAACCCAAAGATACTTTACCTAAAAGAGATCCTTTTCTAAATGCACAAGTTGCTGAGAACATGCCCTTCTGTCTCTGAATGTTAGCAATAGTTTCAGCATTCAGTACAACTTGAATGATTCCTTCTCGATTATCAGCTGACATACAGCCATAGGGATTCATTCTGTCAAGTGAGAACATTCTGATTAGTAAATATTCAAGAATTATTTTTAGCAAAGTGCAGGTAACTACTGTAATCTGGTTTATATGTATATATACAGTGACCACCAATATTTATGTAGATTTCTCCTTGTGTTATGCAGGTTTGTTCTATGCATCACTATTTTGCAATGTCACATTTTATTGGTAATTCCATATTTGGAATTTACCTTCACCGTACTGGCATTAATACCATTCGCTAGCATACTGAAGGTTCTTATTAAGCAGAATTAAGTACTGATCACCTACTGAGCTCAGTACAGGTTCAATGGACTGAAACACATCTACTATATAAAGTCAAGGGAAACCTCTACATAGCACCAATATTTAGCAGAGAAGAATCAGTGATAAATCTGAATGATGCTGAGAATAATAAGCCTACCTGTAAAGTCAATATATTTCAGAAGTGTTTTTATTGCTCAGTGAACTAATTTAACCATAAAGCCTTGATCCTGACCATTTCAGACTACAAAGTGACTATAAGGCTGAGATAATCAACAGGGAGGCTTGGCCTTAGGCTGGGCTGTGGGGGTAGAAGAGCCCTCGAAATCAGTCAAGTCAACACGATATTAGAAACAGACATTTATGAAGTTAAGAAAATGAAAATAACTAATGAAATTCGTGAATTGTGAATATTTAATAGCTATTAATAACAAGGACTAACAACATCTCTGTAGATATGTACAGTATCAACGAACTAATGTTCAAGGATAACTCACCTAAGGTCCATTCCATTGTCCTTCCAAATTTTATCCATAATTCGAATCATCTGCAGAGTCAGCATGTCTTGCCGCAGATCATCGCCATACTTGTAAAGCAGGTAGATGTTTTTGCCATGGGAATCTCCATTTTCAAACACAAGCCATAAGGAGCCATTTTGCTGTCCTTGGTTTTGCATTCATCTGATCTAAAGATAATTTAGTATGAAATCTTAAGTAATTATAGCAATTACATGATACACAGTAAACATTCTAATAATGAATAAGAATGTTCCTAAAAATTTACTCAATTTAAAATTGGGTTTGCTTAATTAAGGAATATATGGGAAAAATAGGGCTACATTCTAGGCACATCCAAATTTACCCCCTCTCAATTTTTTTTATTGTACAGTGGTACCTCTACTTATGAGCAGCTCCCAACTCAAACAGTATGTATTTGTAGTGCTTTTGTAAGTGTATTTTTGGGGTCTAAAATGGATTAATCTAATTTTCATTATTTCTTATGGGAAAAAATTCCTTCGGTATCGGCACTTGAATACTCCGTCTGGAACGAATTAAGCTCGTAAGAGGTACCACTGTACTGTACTACAAAAAAATTATTACAGTTATAACTTGCTCACATTCTGTTTTGGTTGTTACTTGAAGTAAATTGAGAGTGCGGGAGGGTTAATGAAAGGCCTAGGGCCTACTGGGACGAGTCAGTGTAGCCAAGGAGGCTATTTTCCCAGCTGCTACAGTCAGGATGCATAACTTTTATTTTTACTGGGAATGTATATAGAAGACAGAATCATGAGGTGGATGGAACCAAATATTTACTCAGATCCCCACATTTTAGTCTGTTAATACATTTCTTCATTTACATGTAATTATCTATACAATGTTGCCAGTGGCGCCAATATACAATGTAGAATAAGTATTAATTAACTACAACACATCAGGTCTCGTATTATTGTGCTTTATCATTTTGAGTATGATTATTTCTTAAAACTGCCTCTTAATAAAGTACCAATTATTAATTATTGAAAAATAAGCTATGCAGTGCACAGTTTGTAAACTGGGTAAAACCAATGGAAGGTATTCAATGTTTCAAGTCAGTGGTATCTTGACTTTTTACTTGCATTTTCTGAAGGCTGCAACTGTGTTACTCAAGAGCTGCATGTGCTGTGGGCTACTGGTACATATCCCTACTTCTAAATACACACAAACACTGTCATAATAAAGCCTCATTTCCTGAGTGGTAAGTACAATGCCTGCATTCTAAAGGAGGGTTTAAGTTATTGGCTGTTTGGAGTGATATCAAACTGTCATATCTGGGCACCTCTGCAAAGACAGTGATAGTGTGAATGATGGTGAAAGTTGAAATGATGGTGAAAGTGTTTCTTTCTTTTTGAGTTACCCTGCATTGGTGGGAGATGACAGTCGTGTTAAAAAATCCTTACTAAACTTTATCAAGGAAATAAGAACTCACACCTATACCAAACATTAGGGAGGAAATGTCTGCCCCACCTTCTTGTAAATATTACTGCTATGTTGAAAACATAGTGAACAGGGGCAGCATCTGATGAGAGATTTGCCCATACATCTTCCCTCATTTTATTAGACAGCTAAATAAACACCCCTTTAAATATATATGCAAAATTTAAAAAATGACAGGGTACCACAGGCATAGTTCTACTCTTCTTCTTTCTTTCAACAAACCGGCCATATCCCAATGAGTAGGGTGGCCCAAAAGAAAACAAGTTTTTCTTTTAACTTTAGTAATGTATAAAGGAGAAGGGATTACTAGCCCTTGCTCCCGGCATTTTGTCACCTCTTGAAACGCATGGCTTACGGAGGAAGAATTCTGTTCCACTTCCCCATGGAGATAAGAGGAAATAAACAAGAACAAGAACTAGTAAGAAAATAGAAGAAAACCCAGAGGGTGTGTATATATATGCTTGTACACATGTTCCAGAGAGCCAGAGAGAGGACACAGAAACAAGAGGTCACAATTGGAAGTTGAAGACTCAAACGAGTCAAAGGGATGTTAGGAAGTATTTCTTCAGTCATAGAGTTGTCAGGAAGTGGAATAGTCTAGCAAGTGATGTAGTGGAGGCAGAAACCATACATAGCGTATGTATAGTGTGACCTAAGTGTAATAGAAGTAACAAGACGTACCTGAAATCTTGCATATTTATGAAACAGAAAAAATACACCAGCAATCCTACCATCATGTAAAACAATTACAGGCTTTCGTTTTACACTCACCCAGAACGGAGTACCTCCCTGGGCAGCTGCTGTCTACCAACCTACTAGAAGAAAAGCCAGAGGGGTGTGTGTATATACAGTGGTCCCTTGGTTTTCGCCGAAAATTGTTCCAGAATGCTGCTCAAGTGCCATTACCAACAATTTACTTCCTTAAGAAATAATGTCACGTAGGTTAGTCTATTTCAGACCCCCAAAATACACTTGCAACAGCACTTACGAAAATACACTTACATAAATGTTCGAGTTTGGAGATGCACGAAACCAGGGACCACTGTATATGCTTGTACATGCATATGTATTGTGACCTAAGTTTAGTAGAAGTAGCAAGATGTACCTGAAATCTTGCATGTTTATGAAACAGAAAAAATACACCAGCAATCCTACCATCATGTAAACAATTACAGGCTTTTTGTTTTACACTCACTTGGCAGAACGGTAGCACCTCCCTGGGCAGCTGCTGTCTACCAACCTACTACCTAGAGTAGTTCTACCATGTAGCTACAAATAGTGTAAGTAATCACATACACATGTATTAAAACTGTATACAAACACTTACTTAATTTTGCTGATCCTGTACATAGGATCAATTGGGCTGAAAAAATGAGACAACGCTGCTCTAGTGTGTGGTTTTTTCATGTGGTCTTTCATGAGCTTCTCTGCTCTATCTCGTACTGCACGATTTTCAGTTACTATCCCTCTCACCTCTGAAACACAAGAAAATAATAAAAATTAAAATCAGAGCTTATAAGCATGTCATAACCTTATAAATAAGAAATAAAACAATTATGAGATACAGCATTCCAATAAAGTATGGCCCTTTCGGGGGTTTTTTGTGGTATACGGTATTTTTAAAATGAATCCACTGGCATTTAGTCATTGGGCATTTCCAGTCCTTAACTCTGCATAACACTATTATAAAACACATTCAGACTAATTTTCATGCTAAAGTCATTCACAAACTTGTCAAATAAATGAATAGATACCAGTGTTTTTCTACAAATAGTAAAACTGCTTTTGTTTTAATCATACAAAATTTGAAAAATTTGTTACCCCTTGGCAAATTTTAGGTCATTCGATGTCATTGAGAGACTGGTTTAAACTCTATGATCACAAGTATTCTCAAAATGCCTTTAAGAGAAGAGAAAATAGAAGCTTGGATAAAAGTAAGTGTTCTCTGCATTCTCACATTATAAGACTTGAATAGTTCTCTTACCTTTAAATTTATTGAGAGCATCTAACTGTCGAAGAAGAATTTTCATATGCTCTACAGATCCCCGGCAATAGGCTTCCAGGATAAGTCCAAAACGTATTGAAACGGAGGGGACGTGCATCTCGGACCTGTTTTAAATAAAAATATGTGCTGAATTTTCTTCAATACAAAACTCCACTCACCCTAATTTAAGATGGTCAAACATGCCTGCTGGATGCTCAAGCACCTACTATTTAAAACCTCCTTCACACCCTCCCTCCAACCTTTCCTGGTGTGATCCCTACCCCTCCTTCCTTCCCTCCATCTTGAATTTATACATCCACTTGGCAAGCACCATCTTCTAAATGCCCAAATCACCTCAACAACCCCCTCCTCTGCCCTCTGAATACTTTTTTTATAATCCCAAACTGTTTTCCAATTTCTAGGGTCCAAATTCTTTCCATAATATTCACACCAACTTTGGTCATTTGAGGAAGGGGTAATTCATACAAGATCAGACCTCTATCTCTATCCCAAAACACTGCTGATCAACTTCATCCTAATATGCTACATTATAGAAAAACTCACAAGAACCTTTGCCTTCATCATGGCAGCTGCAAGTAGCATTAAATATATTAATAATGAAAAAAAAAATTTAATGTCTACTAAAAGAAGACTATAAATCAGTACTTTACAATAGTTATTTATTACCTGGAGTATACCTGGAGAGGGTTTCGGTGGTCAACGCCCCCACAGCTCAGTCTGAGACCAGGCCTCGTGGTGGGTCAGGGTCTGATCAACCAGGCTGTTACTACTGGTCGCATGCAAACTGATGTACAAACCACAGCCCGGTTGGTCAGGTACTGACTTGAGGTGCCTGTCCACCGCCTTCTTAAAGACAGCCAGGGGTATACCTTTGAAGATATACCTTTGAAGAGTTTCGAGAGTATCTACTCTCTGAGCCCGGCCATGGGCCAGGCTCGTCTGGTGCTTGCCTGGTCAACCAGGCTGTTGCTGCTGGAGGCCCGCTGCCCCACATATCCATCACAGCCTGGTTGATCTGGCACCTGGTGAAGATATTTGTCCAGTTTCCTCTTGAAGGCTTCTACACTGGTTCCAGCCGTGTTTCGGATATCTTCTGGTAAGATGTTGAATAGTCTGGGACCCCAGATGTTAATACAGTGCTCCCGTTTTTCCCCACCGCACCCTGCTCCTCACTGGGTTTATTTTACACTTTCTCCATATCTCTCACTCCAGTATGTTGTTATGGCAGTGTGCAGATTTGGGACCAGGCCCTCAAGTACTTTCCATGTATATATTATCATGTATCTCTCTCTCCTCCGCTCCAATGAGTACATGTTCAAGACTTGAAGGCGTTCCCAATAATTTAGATGTTTCAATGGCTCAATGTGAGCCGTAAACGATCTCTGGATTTGTTCCAGCTCTGCTATTTCTCCTGCCCTGAACGGGGCCGTCAGCACTGAGCAGTATTCTAAGTGAGGGAGCACTAGCGATTTGAATAGTGTCACCATCGGCATTATTTCCCTTGTTTTGAAAGTTCTCAATACCCACCCCGTCATCTTCCTGGCTGTTGTGATCTTTGTCTTGTTATGGTCTTTAAACGACAGATCAGCAGACATAATTATTCCCAAGTCCTTTACGTGTTCCTTTCGTTCTATGTGGTGACCCTCTTGCGTTTTGTATATAGTGTTCCTTTTGAGTTCTTCATTTTTTCCATACCTAAGCAGCTGAAACTTATCACCATTGAACGTCATGTTGTTCTCCACTGCCCATTGGAAGACCTTGCTTATGTCCTCCTGTAATTTTCAGTGTCCTCTACCGTAGTGACTTTCATGCTTATTTTAGTGTCATCTGCAAATGATGATACAAAAGTGTGCTGGGTGTTTTTATCTATGTCTGCTATGAGGATGAGAAACAGCAGAGGCGCTAGGACAGTGCCTTGGGGCACTGAGCTTTTGACCTCGCTGATGCTGGATCTTGCCCTGTTCACTACTACTTTTTGTGTTCTTTGTGTTAGAACTCAAAAATCCATCTGCCTACCTTCCCGTAATGCCTATGGCCCTCATTTTGTGCGCTATCACTCCATGATCGCATTTGTCAAACGCCTTTGCAAAATCTGTGTAAATCACATCTGCGTTTTGGTCGTCCTCCAATGCCTCCGTAATTCTGTCATAATGGTTCAGCAGCTGTGACAGGCATGATCGACTCCGCTCTAAAGCCATGCTGGTTCGGGTTATGTTGGTTGTGCTGGTCCATGAACTTTGTAATCTGCCGTCTCATCACTCTTTCAAAGATTTTTATGATGTGAGAAGTGAGGGCTACTGGTCTGTAATTTTTAGCTAGTGCTCTACTCCCTCCCTTATGCAAAGGAGCTATGTCTGCACTCTTTAAGGCCTCTGGAATTTCACCTAGATCTAAGCTTTTTCTCCACAGAATACTAAGGGCTCTTGCAAATGGTACTTTGCACTGCTTTATAAATAAAGCATTCCATGAATCTGGTCCAGGTGCTGAGTGAGTGGGCATGTTGGCCATTTCTTTTCGAAATCTATGGGATTTGTACTAATGTCGGTTAGGTGGTCTGCGCAGCCTTCTGCTGGAGTGAAAAAAATTTCTGCATTTTCTACCTTGCTGTCATTTAGTGGGTTGCTGAACACTGACTCATACTGTTCTTTTAGAATTTCACTCATTTCCTGTTCATCGTCCGTATACGAATCTCCTCTCAATAATGGTCCAATTCTACAGGTAGTTCTTAGCTTGGATTTTGCATGGAGTAGAAATATTTTGGGTTTCTTGCAATATCCTGTATGGCTCTTTGTTCCCTTTGTACTTCTTTCTGTCAGGTATGACATCTTAAGTTTTTGTTCTAATTCCGTGATCTCTCGGTTAAGGCTCTCTCTTCTGTTGCAACATAACTGTGTTTTTCAGCAATTCAGTAACCCGTTTTCTTCTCCTGTACCATCTCCTACGCTCTCTCTCTATATCTGATCTTCTTGGGTTTCCTCAATGGTACGTGTTTCATACATACCTGTTGCTTCTGTATTCAGCTTCTCTAGACACTGGTGGGGATTTAGGGTGCTCATGTCTGATTCCCATGATATGTCTGATAGCTCTTGGTTTATTTTTTCCCAGTCAATTCTATGGTTATTAAAATTAAACTTACTGAACATTCCGTCTCTAACATTAGTGTCCAGTTCCTAACCCTGAGTTAATACTAGTTTGAACTTCTATGATGTTATGATCAGAGTATATTGTTTTTGTAACTGTTATGTCTCTGATTAATTCCTCGTTGTTTGTGAATATCAAATCCAGGGTATTTTCATTTCTAGTGGGATCAATTATCTGTTGGTTTAGTGAGTACTTTCACAAAGCCTCATTAGTTCCCTGGTATGTGCCTGTTGGGCCAGGGTGCTTCCAGGAGTTATTTCTGGTATAACATTATGGTGCCTCATCTTCCATTTTACATGAGGGAGATTAAAATCTCCAAGGATTAAAATGTTTGGGGTGGGATTTTCTAGCCTATCCAGATAGCTATCTATCTTCTTTAACTGCTCTGAATTCCTCCGCAGTTGCTGATGGTGGTTTGTATACTAGGATAATTACTAGATTCTTATTTTCCACTTTAATGCCGAGGATTTCTACTATATCATTCGTAGCGTTCAAAACTTCTGTGCAACAGAGAGTATCTTTTATATAGAGTCCTACTCCTCCCTGTGACCTATTAATTCTATCACATCTATACATGTTATAGTTTTCTATCTGAATCTCTCCCGTCCAAAACATCCCTTGTATGTGTTTCTGTAAATGCTCCAAACATGGCATTTGCTTCTGATGGGAGTCCACTAACATAACTAATTTTTGTCATTTTTATTTGATTTCAGACCCTGAATATTTGCAAATATGAAGCAGGAGTTACCATTTGGGATGTTTGGTCTTTCTTTGTGTTTGGTTAGTACCACTGGTGATGTCCTACCTGGTATGGCCCCTGGTGCCCATACCCCTGGTTTCCCCAGTACTGACTTTGATTGTTTATACAGCCCTGATGAGCTGGTGCCTGTCTTGTCTTGTCCCACTGTTCTGCCCATCTGTCCCTCTGTACCATTTCCACCTTTTGTCTCTTTCTTTATCTGGTTGTTTCTCCTTATATCTAAAAGATTGCTGTTTTTTTTCATTTTCCCTTTCCCTGCTTTCTCTGTATCGTACTGTTCCCTTTATATGGTGGTCTGGGCAGCTCATGTCATAACATTCTCTGGACTGTGTTGAAGCTTGACACATCACTGGATGGAAGTATCTGCACTCTTTGTTAAACCGACACTTTCCTTTCCTTAACATGTTGGCACATTTTCTGGTGTGTTTATTCCAACAATCTCTGCCATAAAGGCACATACCTTTAGCATAGAATTTGCATATATTTTGGCTGCCTATATTTACTGACTTTGTATTTTCCCAAAGATCTGCAGAATTATCTGCTTTTTCCTCTCTTTCCACTCCTTGGTTTTCCTCGTTATCTGCGCTTTCTCCTTTGATGACATGGGGCCAACATTTTCCTGGAAGAGGACTCCCTACTATATCTGTATTAGAGGCTATGGCTGTGGTGGCGTCCTTAACCAAAACCGGATGTTCACTATGGCTGGGGGCTGGGTCTGGGTCAGTCCTGGGACTGGGGGCTGAGTTAGCTAATGTTTTTGTCTCCTGTGTTTTTTCCCGTGGATGACTGTTTATTTTTGGGTCAATTGTTGTAGACTGGTCATTCTGTGTGTTATACTTTACCCTTTCTTATCTTCCCAATTTCTATAAATACCGGGGAGACTATTCAATAGTTCCTCTTTTTCTTCATGCTTATTGTTTATTAGCCTCCTGAGTGCTTTCCTGATATCTGTCCATAGTTCCACATCCTTGTTGCAGATCCAGAAACACCTTTCTAGACGGATGTCACTTCTGTTACTGTGTTAATTTTTGAACATGTGACATGATGTTTTGAAAAGCAAAGGTTGCATGTGATTCTAGATCTTTTCCCAAGAGCCTTTTCACAAGTCCTACAGATATACTGTACTGCCATCCTGCCTGTATCCTATTTGTATTAGTATATGTGGGATGTACTGATTATGGAGACTTACTACACCTTATATTATATTATTGTTATAAGAACATAAGAACATAAGAAAGAAGGAACACTGCAGCAGGCCTACTGGCCCATGCGTTATAATATGTATTTACTTCTGTTTGCTCACTGTATAACTCTTTTCTATATTTATTCCTCTCTGATCAGTCCTATATACATTTTAATGTATTATTCTCACTGAGATCCCCACACTGGTCTAGACAGGATATTGTGGTATGTGTATATGGTGTTTTTATGGGTGTGTATGGTAGGCCTCCGTGGCTGACTTCAGCACTGCCAGGCGTATGCCTAAAGCACACCACTCAGTCCTATACTGCCATGCGATGCCCCGTTTTAGACCACTTTCATTTTCTTAGATCACTATCCTTGTGTTTTCTACTGCCAATTGGGTTCACTAGGTCTTTCTTATTCTGTCCTGGTATCCTAGTCTATTCGTTATAAGTGGTAACTCAGATCTATAAAAGTCGCTGGCACATTGACCACTCCAGGGGAAGTGGTCACCCGCACTGCCACACTACTATTGGGTTTAATTTACTTTTATTTTATACCTAATAGTTTATCACTGTGCTGTACACTGGTTATTACAAGGATATACACTATATTTATTCCAGATACCTTTTCTTTTCACTGAACTAATACTGTGGTCATTTCTTTATTTCCACACGATACCTATGCTTCCGGTAGTTTCCCCTTACACTTCCATGGCAAAAACTTCCACACTTAGTAGTGGCAGCGAGAAAGACACTTCACATGGTTTTATACTCCAATTATGTATACTGATTCCTGCACCTCAGTGCCACCATCACTTGTTTTTGTTTCTTATAACTATAGAATTTACTTATCTGTTATTTCTGCTTCTCAGGACCTCTGGCAATTTTCACTAGTGCCAATCCTTGTAGTATGTTTCCTATGCTATACCATATCTTTTAAGCTATACTGGGGATTTATTACTATTTCTCTTACTACAGATTTGGTTCACTGTATCACTGCACATATATATCCTTGCCACTCGCTATATTACTTAGTTAGTTCAATATATGTTTGTTAATTTTCACCTCCGAATTTGGATGTATCTGGCAATAATTCACTGGCCTCCAGGCCTATTCCCACGGTAACGGTTGCTCCACCGGCACTCTAGAATTTACACTATAGTCTATATTTTTCCTATTTAATGTTCACTGCGATTTCTCTTATGTTGGTTCAAATGCGTATATGTACTTTATGGTTACACAACTTAATTCTCGCACTGTGTCTCCTCAGCTACTATCAGTAACGCAATTTAAGACGGAGCTCCACCCCGCGTGACCACCCACGACACGACCAGCAATCCCCCTTATGTATGCTGGGAGGTAGTTGAACAGTCTTGGTCCCTGGACACTTATTGTGTTGTCTCTCAGTGTACTAGTGGCGCCCTGCTTTTCATTGGGAGAATGTTGCATCTCCTCCCGAGTCTTTTGCTTTCGTAGGGAGTGATTTTCGTGTGCAAGTTTGGTACTAATCCCTCTAGGATTTTCTAAGTGTATATTCTCATGTATCTCTCGCCTGCATTCCAGGGAATACAAATCAAGAGACTTCAACCGTTCCCAGTTATTTAGGTGCCTTATCGTACTTATGTGTGTCGTGAAAGTTCTCTGTACACTCTCCAGGTCAGCAATTTTGCCTGCCTTGAAGGGGGCAGTTAGTGTACAGCAGTATTCCAGCCTAGAGAGAACAAGCATTTTGAAGAGAATCATCATGGGCTTGGCATCCCTAGTTTTGAAGGTTCTCATAATCCATCTTATCATTTTTCTAGCAGATGCGGTAGATACATTGTTGTGGTCTTTGAAGGCGAGATCCTATGACATTATCACTCCCAGGTCCTTCACATTACTTTTTTGCTCTATTGTATGGTTAGAATTTGTTGTATACCCCTGATACAGTTTTAATTTCCTCAAGTTTTCCATATCTGAGTAGTTGAAATTTCTCTTCATTGAACTTCATATTGTTATGAGTGGCCCATTTGAAGGTTTGGTTGATGTCCACTTGGAGTCTTGCGGTGTCTTCGATTGAGGTCACTGTCATGGAAATTCGGATGTCATCCGCAAAGGAAGACACGGAGCTTTGCCTTACATTTCTGTCTATGTCAGATATGAGGATGAGGAATAGAATGGGAGCAATACTGTGCCTTGTAAAACAGAGCTTTTCACCGTAGCTGCCTCAACCTTTACTCTGTTCACTATTACTCTGTGTTCTACTTGTCAGGAAATAAATATTTGCTATATAAATTATTAATGAAAAATAAAGTGAGAATCAATACCTAGTGTTTTCTCTGTTGACATGGGTGTGATCATATAAGGTTAAATACTCAAAATTTTACAGGTAATTTAACCATTTCAGGGTCTAGACCCCTGATCTGAGCTCAAACTCGTAATACAACGGCACGGACCTCCAAAGGGTTAAAAAAATATCTGGAAAATGTCGTCGCAACATGAGACATCTCCATACATTAAGAGCTAAAGGCTTATTTTAACTATTCAGCAGAGGCAAATACGTAATCAACAAACTGAGTATGAGCATAGATTGTCGTGGCTGGCCTAGTTTAGAAATGGCCAAGTACTGACATACTGTGCAAAGATGACTCACGAAATCGTAATGACACGGTTGCAAACAAACCATACCCTGGTATGGTTCTAACCCCCCCATGGTATGGTTTATATACAAAGATACAGAAAGCTGGTACTGTTATTTCTCTTGATGGTTTGTGATTGAAAAATAAAATGTTTCATGCTTATATATTTTTTTTTTTTCAACAAGTCGGCCGCCTCCCACCGAGGCAGGGTGACCCAAAAGAAAGAAAATCCCCAAAAGAAAAAACTTTCATCATCATTCAACACTTTCACCACACTCATACATAATCACTGTCTTTGCAGAGGAGTCAGATACTACAGCTGAGAAAAGTCCCTCCCAGCTGTCACTATCTCAGACCCTCCTTTAAAGTGCAGGCATTGTACTTCCCATTTCCAGGACTCAAGTCCAACTAAATCAAATTTAAATGGTTTCCTGAATCCCTTCACACAATGTTACCCTGCTCACACTCCAACAGATCGTCATGTCCCAAAACCATTCGTCTCCATTCACTCCTATCTAACACGCTCACACATGCTTGCTGGAAGTCCAAGCCCTCGCCCACAAAACCTCCTTTACCCCTTCCCTCCAACCTTTTTTAGGACGACCCCTACCCCGCCTTCCTTCCCTACAGATTTATACGCCTCCAAGTCATTCTACTTTGATCCATTCTCTCCTAAATGACCAAACCACCTCAACAACCCTCTTCAGCCTCTGACAAATACTTTAGTAACTCCACACCTTCTCCTAATTTCCACATTCCGAATTTTCTGCATAATATTTACACCACACATTGCCCTTAGACAGGACATCTCCACTGCCTCCAGCCTCCTCCCGCTGCAGCATTTGCAACCCATGCTTCACACCCATATAAGAGTGTTGGTACCACTATACTTTCGTACATTCCCTTCTTTGCCTCCATGGATAACGTTTTGTCTCCACAGATACCTCAATGCACCACTCACCTTTTTTTCCCTTTATCAATTCTATGGTTAACCTCATCCTTCATAAACCCATCTGCTGACACATCAACTCCCAAATATCTGAAAACATTTACTTCTTCCATAATCCCTCTCTCCAATGTGATATCCAATTTTTCTTTATTTAAATCGTTTGATACCCTCATCACCTTACTCTTATCTATGTTCACTTTTAACTTTCTACCTTTACACACTCTCCCAAACTCGTCCACTAACCTTTGCAACTTTTCTTTCGAATCTCCCATAAGCACAGTATCATCAGCAAAGTAACTGTGTCAACTCCCATTTTGCATTTAATTCTCCATAATTTAATCCCACCCCTCTCCCCAACACCCTAGCATTTACTTCTTTTACAACCCCATCTATAAATATATTAAACAACCATGGTGACATTACACAACCCTGTCTAAGACCTACTTTTACCAGGAAGTAATCTCCCTCTCCTACACACCCTAACCTGAGCCTCACTATCCTCATAAAAACTCTTTTTCAGCCTTCAGTAACTTACTACCTATTCCATACACTCTGCAACATTTGCCACATTGCTCCCCTATCCACTCTATCATATGCCTTTTCTAAATCCATATATACAGTGGACCCCGCCTAACTGAGCAAAATTCATTCCAGAAGCCTGCTCAAGTGCCATTACGAACGAATTTACTTCCTTAAGAAATAATGTCACGTAGGTTAGTCTATTTCAGACCCCCAAAAATACACTTCCACAAGCACTTACAATATTATACTTACATAACTGTACGATTTCCGGGTGCTCGTTAGGGGGGGTCCACTGTACAGTCTAACCTCGGTTTTAGCTTTTCCCTGGTTTTCGTGATGGTTTTCAACGACTTTTTTGTCAAAATTTTGTCCCAGTTTTCATTCATCACCTGGTTTTTTTCAATCCACCGTACCAAACGTGTCTGCCTGCCTGCGCCACACAACGCATCCTACATGTTCTGAGTCAGTCTGGCTTTGTTTTTCGTCAAGTGAGCATTACCCTGCGCATTCATCCGAAACATTTCATAATAATCCATTGTTTTTTGTGCTTGTTTATTGAGTGCGACTGCTAAATAAGCCACCATGGGGCCAAAGAAAATTCCAAGTGCCAGTCCTTTGATAAAGAGCTAGAAACACAATAGAAATGTGTCTTTGGGGAAGTCCATGGGTTGAATGAGAGTGGCCAGGATGTGAAAGAGTTGGTGGACGACACAGGAAGAGCTAACCACTGAAGAGCTGCAACACTTTCAACTGGAACAGCAACAGATCGCAGCTGGGGAAAATTGCTTCAGAGAAGGAGGAAAAAGAGAGGGAGAATGTGCCTTCTTCAGTGATTAAGGACATGTGTGAAAAGTGGAGGAGTTGCAAGTTTTGAGGAGAAATATCACCCTAACAAAACTGTTGCAAGCCATGTCTGCAACATGTTCAATGACAATGCCTTGTCCCATTTTAGGCAAATCTTAAAGAGATGCCAGAAACAGACCTCTCTGGACAGATTTTTTGTGTGACAGGGTCCAGTGCCAGTAAAAGACAAAGAGGAAAGTAACCCGGATGGGGACTTGATACGTGAAGTCCTTATGGAGGGGGATTCCCTTCCAACCAATAACCTCTCCTCCTCCCTCTCCCTCCTCATGTCTTCCATACGCAACAAGAGTCTTCAATAAAGGTAAAAGGATATTAAATGTTCATTTATCCATTTCATTAGTCCTTTATATTTATTTCTCATTGTTTTATGTAAAACTATAGTTATTCTCTATAAAATGTAATTTTTGTTAATACTTTTGGGTGTCTGGAATGGATTAATTGGATTTACATTATTTCTTATGGGAAATATTGCTTCACTTTTCAATGAATACGGTTTTCGTTAGACTTTCTGGAATGAATTAATGACGAAAAAAGAGGTTCCACTGTACTATACAGATCAAATAAATTACCTGAGATGCCAAAAGAAGAAATGGCCAATGCGCATATTCCTCAAGGCACGGTTGAGCAGAAATTCCACCAAATGACAGTAGAGATAATTTTCATGTTTAAGAGCTTGAACCAGCTGCAGCAAGTATAACAGTAGGTCATCATCACTGTTGAAATAATATATGGCACATTAATATAGAACACATAATTACCCATGAAGTGTGAAGTATAAATATTATATACAGCCTTTTCCTCACTAGCGACGTACTCGTTTACTGACGCCCTTTAACTTACGATGGGCTCTTTTGACCAGTATTTATACCTAAATAATGTATATTAGACTTGATTTCCTCTATTCTGTTTATTTCAATATACAGTACACTACTGTATAAACATTTAAAAATATACCAGAAATGTCATAAAAGATGCAAAAGGTGACATTAAACAATATCAAAGATGGTTGATACAAACTCACTACCATTATAGTATGCTCTCACTTAACAACGAATTCATTTAACGATGCAGTCTTAGGAATGGAACTCCGTCGTTATGAGGAGAGGCTGTATTATAAAATAAATAAAAATTAAATGTTTTTATATACAGGATATAGTATTAATATTGTTAGAATTAATTAAATATGTTAAGTAACAGGATACAAATGGAACTAATTTTTTTTTAAAAGCCGGCTGTCTCCCACCGAGGCAGAATGACCCAAAAGAAAGAAAATCCACAAAAAGAAAGAAAATACTTTCATCATTATTCAACACTTTCACCTCACTCATACATAATCAATGTCTTTGCAGAGGAGCTCAGATATGACAGTTCAGAAGTCTCTCCAAACTGCCAATATCCCAAACCCCTCCTTTAAAGTGCAGGCATTGTATTCCCATTCCAGGGCCAAGTTTGGCTAACTGGTTTCCCTGAATTCCTTCACAAAATATTACCCTGCTCACACTCCAACAGCTCATCAGGTCTCAAAACCATTCGTCTCCATTTACCCTATCTAACAGGCTCACGCACGCTTGCTGGAAGGCCAAGCCCCTTGCCCACAAAACCTCCTTACCACCTCCCTCCAACCTTTTGAGGACGACCCTCACACCGCCTTCCTTTCCCTACAGATTTACACTCTCTCCAAGTCATTCTACTTTGATCCATTCTCTCTCAATGACCAAACCTCCTCAACAACCCTCTTCAGCCCTCTAATACTTTTAGTAACTCCACACCTCCTAATTTCCACACTCCGAATTTTCTGCATAATATTTACACCACACACTGCCCTTAGACAGAACATTTCCACTGCATCCAGCCGCCTCCTCGCTGCAGCATTTGAAACCCCAAATGCTTCACATCCATAAAAATGTTTGTACCACTATCCCTTCGACATTCCCTTTTTTGCCTCCATGGATAACCCCAAAGGGCCTTTTTGGCTTGACAAAGCTCCTGGAGAGCAACGTTACAAAAAAATGTCACATAGTTGCATTTGTGCCCTTTTTTACTTAACATATAGGATATATATATATATATATATATATATATATACATATGGTGATAACTTTAGGTAATGTTAAAAAACCCACAGCCTTAAGGAAGAGAATAAAAGTCTTTGGGGAAAAAAATTTAAATTTTCTCTCTAGCTTCTTAGAAGCTGGACAAGAACTAATAATGCACAGGCATTTTCCTCGGGCCCGCCACTTTTGAGGTGTTTGAGCAGCACTGTAATGAACACTTGTTGATGAGAGCAGAAACCCACATGTAGAATGTAACAGGAAAATAGTTTACAGTATATTTTGGTTTTCTAACTTAGGTCCATATCAGTAGATAAAGGAAAAAGGGAAAATGTATAAGCTCAGAGAAGGGTCATATCACCTAAGAACGATTAAAATAAAGTGTGTCGGGTCACCTGTATGTTAATTAAAGTCTTTAAAAAGAAATTCTTCCAGAACAGCAAAAAGTTGATGTAGACTTAGTGTCCCAAAGAAGTGTAATGAATGGTTACTAATGAGGGGGAAACTCGCATGTAGACAGAAATAGGAAAACAGTTTTCTGCATATTTAATTTTTAAACCCGAGGCCCACAAGATATGGAGAGGGGAAAATCAGAGTTAACAGGGCAGAGAAGAGTTATGTCACCTAAGAAGGTGTCACCACTTGTATCTACTGTACTAGAGAATATCAGATGGATGTCAAAGTATTCAATAAACCTTTTTTTTCCCCCTTTTTTCCCCCACATGGGGGGTTCCCACTTTTACTAACAGGTGTTATTACGCTTTGGAAAACACTGATAACTGATACCCATGAGACATCCCTTCTAAACTGCTTTTTGTTTGGTTTTTCTGACAGCCCTTTGGCAGGGACCCGACGCTGAGCGAGTGCAGGCGAAGAGCCCTCGCCAGTGATGACATCTTATATATCTATTTCCCTTTTCTGAAAATGTATGTGTAAATGAATGAAAACATTCAGATGTTTAAAAATTCTGCTACATTTCACTGTGGTTTTTTTTGTATTTGTAGTCATGCAGTTTCCAGTAATTTCTCCCCACTTACCTGATATGTCCCAGAACTTATGGAAAAACTTGACCAGCAGGTTCAGGATAGGATAATTTTGGAAGCCCGGGGGCCTGTTTGGGAAAGGCTTAGTCACCCCTTCCAATAGGATATCATTTCTGCTACCTAAGATATTTACAGATTTAAGATTAATATAAAATTAGTTGAAAACATTAAATGGATTGTTTAAAATAAACCCTAATAAGGTTTTACCATAACAATTCTTGGTTTTTCCCGTGATCACATAGTGACATCACTAACGGGATGATGATGATGATAATACAGTGGTCCCCAAAGTTACGAGCAATTGCTTCAGAAGGCTCTTTGAGTGCCGATACCAAACAAATTTGTTCCCATCACAGAATAATGTAAATTAGATTAATCTGTTTAGACCCCAAAATTCACTTAAAAAGCACTTACAGAAATACACTTACAAAATTTTTCGGGGTTGGGAGCTGCTCGTTAGTCGAGGTACCACAGTATTAATAATAAAAAATGGCTCTGAAATAAAAGCACACTCAGGTTCTGTTATGTCACACATGAAGAGAATGCAATTTCCAGTGTAATACGCTAAGTTTCTGTTTCAAACTGTATTTGCTATCACTGTTCCACATATTTTAATACTACTAACTACCACTAATAAAATTTCACCCTTTCCCTTTCCCCTCTACCTCTCCCATCCTCCCTTCCCTTTTTGTTTGTGTGTAACTAGGTTATGGTCCAGGTGGGACCAAAACATCATCATAAGTTTCGATATGTTGGGGGTTTTTTGTGTATTATTCCAGTCACAGTACAGCCTCTCCTCACTTAGCAAGATTTTGTTTACTGACGCCTCAGACCTATGATGGGCTCTGACCAGTATGCATGCATAAATAATGTATATTACAGCGATTTCTTTTTATTCTGCTTATTACATATACAGTACACTACTGTATAAACATTTAAAAATATACCAAAGATGTTATAAATGGTGCAAAGGTGACATTAAAAAAATATCAAAGATAGTTGACAAACCTACTACCATTATAGCATGCTCCTCACTTACCCGAATTATTTACCCAAAATGGTCTTAGGAACGGAACTCCATCAGTGAGAGAGGCTGTATTGTGCCTGTCTTGGCATTGTATGATAGACCAAAACTTCAAGATACTGAAAATTAGTGCTTTGTATTATGGTGTTAATAGGTGATTTTAAGGCCTTCGTGTTTTTAATAATTTTTATTTCTAATTCATAATGTTTAGTAATACAGAAAATGTAAAGGGGGGTTAAATAAGGTGCTGAACATTTCTACCCAAAATAGAACTTGAAACAATGGATTCAAATTGGATAAATTTTCAATTAAAAATTTAATAGGAAAGCAGTGATTTGGCAATAGAGTTATCTATGAGTGGAACACCCTGCAAAGGGTTGGAACCAAACCCAAGTGAGTTTATGTGAATGAACTTTAGGGGAAAGTTTTTAATATTTTATTAAGGCTACATTTCACTAGTCAGAGTTTTATCAGCCTCCCCAAATGAGGCCTGAAAAAGTACAGCACAGGTTTCATCCTCTCTTTGTAAGGGTTTATTTTACTACATCCTGTTTTCCCCCAAATGAGTTCAGAAAGTATACTAAATGGCCTGACAGAGTTTCTTCCTTTCCCCTTTTTTAAAATGCCTTCTTTTTATTCTTTGGGTACTATTACAAGCAGCACTCCTTCCATCATGCACTGTATTACCAACAACCCATTTTTTTTTTCTTCACTTTTGGTTGAAAATAAAAAGATTCTATATACACCAATATCAGTGATGCTTTCAGAGAATACAAAATTATTAGAAAGATGTCTCTTGCCTCATCTCCTCATGAGTTTAGTGCTTTCCATTAACCCTTTGAGGGGCCAAACCCCCAATTTAAAATTCCCTAAAAGGTCCAAGAATTTAAAAAAATATTATTTTTTCATGAAATGGAGAGAATCTTTTTAAAAGGGGAATAAACAAAAAGGAAAAAATTTGATCTAAAATTAATTACACTCACAAATTTTGCTGTGTCAGCGATATTTGCCCAATTTGAGTCTATCTATTAATTACTCTGTTCCATTACACCAAATTCCTTTTATTTACCAAATTGTTCCATTTTTATCTATTGAGCACAAGAAATTGCCCAATCAACTATTTAACTACCCAAAAAGTGATCGGAAATTGGTAATTTGCCAATTTCAAACAGTTCAAAATATTCCAGTTTCAAAATAGGGTCCAGAATAAACAATGCATGCATTCCTGTCACTAAAATAACACTTCCTCTGTTTATTAGTTACATTTCCAGGCTTTACAGATGAATTCTATTTTGATTTTCTATTCACAAAAAAAATTTTATTCACAAAAAAATAGAAGAGTTACGGTTATGCAATTTGTAATAATTGTATAAATAACATCACACATTTGTGAATGCACATTAGATCCACCAGCTGACGTGTATTGCATGCATGATGTGATTTGTTTACTTGAACTTCAGCAAAATCAAACATTTCTGCTACTTTGGGTTCAATTTTAAGCTATTTTCTGTAATAAAACCAATCAAAATCATCTCTATTTCTGTAATATATCTTCAATTCTATCAAATGAGACCAAGGAACTGCAATACAAACCATAAAAACCATACGAAATATACCCGAGAGTCGCTGTTTTAATCCAAAATACGATTGCAGTTTTTTTTTTTAAAAAATTGGATGCTGTGAGGATTTGTTTTATATGGTGCACACTTGCCACATAGATGCATTCTCTCTATCTAGGCCCAAATTTACCGCTCTCACAGTTTACCTGAGTGAGCTGAGCCATGATGTAGTACTACATTTTGGACCCAGGCTTCAAAGCCGTAGCACTACGGGACGGACCTCAAAGGGGAATATAATACTCTTACCTCAGTTTTATTTATCCCATTCCACACACTGCAACAACTTTGGGAGAAGATGGTGGTTTTTGAAGGCAAACATTTCTCAGGGACCATAATAACTTCCGTTTTCCTGTTCGTGAAGCTCAGTCAATGGATCTCTATCTGCCATTTGACGAATCTCCTCCATTGCACTAGGATTTGGGAGGATTTTTGCACCAAAGTGATTAAAAAAAAAAAAAGTAAGTAAATAATTATGCATGCAGGACATACAATAATTTAAAAAATATTTTAAGATTTTCAAAATACAAAATTTATGAAGTTTCAAAATTTCCATTAAATAGTCCTTATTCTACATGTTTATTCATAGCAAAAACTACACGCTTTCTTAGACCATTTGCATGGTCCTACATTAATCTGTGATATGTGATAAGTTATTAATGCTCATGCATCCTCTGGTGTTATGAATACAGTGTTCTTCTTCTTTCAATAAACACATACCCCACTGAGGGGGTGGCCAAAAAGAAAAAGAAAGTTTCTTTTTAACCCTTTGCCCCAAAATAAAGAAGGAATTAATAGCCCATTGCCCCAGCATCTTAGTCGCTTTTTACAACACGCAAAAGCTTACGGAGGAAGGGAAATTTAATTATAGTAATAATTTTAATAATAATAATACCGCCTGCCAAGTGGGGTAAAACGAAAGCCTGTAATTTTTTTAAATGATGGTGGATTGCTGGTGTTTTTTTTCGTCTCATAAACATGCAAGATTTCAGGTACATCTTAATATTCTACTTACACTTAGGTCACACTACACATTCATGTACAAGCATATATACACCCCCCGGGTTTTCTATTTTCTTACTAGTTTTTTTTATTTCCTCTTATCCATTAAAGGAACAGAATTTTTTTCCCCCGAGTTCGGTCGAAGAGGCGACTAAAAAGCCGGGGGGGGGGCAGTAACCCCTTCTCCTGTATATGTTACTAAATGTGAAAGGAGAAACTTTCGTTTTTCCTTTTGGGGACCCTGCCCTGTGGAAACGCGACGGTTGAAAGAAAGAAATAATAATAATAAAATAATGATAAAATAATAATCAAATAACAAAATTTATGAAAAGATAGAAATGTTAAAGGCAGGTAGGGATATAGTTTTAGAGTGGTTAGTGTTTTTATTTAATAAATGTATGGAAGAGGGTAAGGTACCTGGGATTGGCAGAGAGCATGCATATTCCTTTGTATAAAGGCAAAGGGGACAAAAGAGGAAAAATTATGGGGGAATAAGTCTGTTATATCTGAGCCCCTTTGCAAAGACAGTGATTATGTATGAGTGAGGTGAAAGTGTTGAATGAGATGATGAAAGTATTTTTTTTGGGGATTTTTTTTTTTTTTGAGTATACCTGGTAAAGTGTATGGTAGGTTATTATTGAAAGAATTAGGAGTAAGACAGAGAGCAGGATAGCAGATGAACAAGGAGGCTTTAGGAAGGGTGGGGGGGTGTGTAGACCAAGTGTTTGCAGTGAAACATATAGGTGAACAATATTTAGATAAGGGTAAAGGGGTTTTTGGATTTATGGTTTTGGGAAAAAGGATAATGGGGTGGATGGGGAGGAAAATGTGGCAGATGTTCAAAATGTATGGAATAGGAGGTAGGTTATTGAAAGCGGTGAAAAGTTTTACGAGGATAGTGAGGCTCAGGTTAGAGATGTAGGTGAGGGGGAGTTTTTTTCCCAGAAAAAGTAGGCCTTTGAAGGGATGTGTATGTCACCGTGGTTGTTCAATATATTTATAGATGAAGTTGTAAGAGAAGTGAATGTCGGGTGAGGGCAAGAGGTGTGGGGTTAAAAGATAAAGAATCTAACACAAAGGGGGAGTTGTCACAGTTGCTCTTTGCTGATGGGGACTGTGTTTTGGGGGATTCTGAAGAGAAGTTGCAGAGGTTGGCGGGAATTTTTGGGGGGGGGTAGTAAAAGGAAATTAAAAGTGAATATAGGAAAGAGAAAGGGTTGATGAGGATAACAAAAATTAGATAACGGAAGAATGGATATCAGATTGGGGGGAAAGTATGGAGGAGGGGGAATGTGTTCGGATATTTGGGAGGGAGGGCCAGCAGATGGGTATATGAAGGATGAGGTGAATCATAGAATTAACGAGGGGAAAAAGGTGAGTGGTAATTGAGGAGATTGTGGAGACAGAGAACTTTATCCATGAAGGCAAAGGGGGGAAGGGTTGAGGAAGGGGCCAACACTCTTGTAGGGGTGTGAGACAGGGGGTTGTGAATGTTGAAAAAGGAGAAGGCTGGAGGCAGTGGAGATGTCATGTCTGAGGGGGGTGTGGTGTGAATATAGGAGAGAACCGGGGGGAGATTAGGAGGTGTGGGATTACCAAAACTATTATCCAGAAGCTGAGGAGGGGAGATTTTTTGGACTTTAAAGAGATGGAAAAAAAATAGAATGACTTAGAGTGTATAAATCTGGTGGAGGGAAGGGGTGGGGGCCAGCCAAAAAAAGGTTAGAGGGGGGGGTAAAGGAGGTTCTGTGTGCGAGGGGCTTGGACTTTAAAAAGCGTGCGTGGCGGGGGTTAGATAGGAGCGAATGGAGAAAAGGGGGTTTTTTTAGAACTTGACGTGCTGTTGGAGTGTAGGCAAGGTAACATTTATGAAGGGTTTCGGGGAAACTGGCAGGCCGAACTTGACCTAGAGATGGGAAGTACGGGCCCGGGGGTACTCTGAAGGAGGGTGTTAATGTTGCAGTTTTGTTGCTGTAGTGTAAGCACGCCTGGCAAGACAGTGATGGAGTGAATGATGAAAGTTTTTTTTTGCCCCAAACCCTCCCTTTGGGTGGGAAATGGCCTATGTGTTAATAAATAAATAAATAATCAGAAATGGAACCGGGGGTTTTTTCTTGTGTTGAAATTTTTTTTTTTTTTAGCTCCTAGTCTTTAGCTGTCTTTTTTTTTTTAACCCCAAAGTCTTATTGCCCAAAAGACAAGCATAAGGCACTGCCAGTTGTTTCCCCTGTAATTTTATCCTCAAAAACAACAAGGAATTACTCTGTTTTTCGTTTTAATATAATTATAAATACAACATTTTTCTAAAAATTAAAATATGTTTAGAGTAACATCAAGTTTTTCTACAAATGTAATACTACATAAGACACACAGCCGGGTTCGACCCCTGAAACCCCCAATTGGGTAGGAAATAACCATGTTACATCCACTTCACAGGAATTTTTTCCCGTGCAAACCTTTTATTTTTTGGGTCATGCACAGCAGCTCTTTATAAAATAAAAAATTTAAATTTTAAAAATGACAAAGGGAAATACAGAAGAGGGTTAATTAAAGGAAAAAAGGGAAATTTTTTGTGGGGTAACAAACTGTAAATTATATTATTTTATTAATAATATAATTTACAAACTGTAAATAAACCATTAATTAATGTTGTGTGTGCCAATATAAAGTACACAAACCCTTTTCCTCATCGCATTGTGGATTTTTTTCCCTTTAAAATAGAGAAAATTTTTTTCCTTAGATGGGAACAAAAATTAGAGGTCGAATTGAAGCGAGGAAAAGTGATGGTAAGGGATTTCTTTATCGGGGTTTGGATTACTGACCAATGTAAACCCCCGGGGTTGGGCATAACATCTCCAGTCTGATCCTCACATATTTCCAAGCATACAAAGACAAGCACCTGTCTTTAACTGATTTCTGTAGTCAAAAACAGCTGTGTTTAAAAGCCAAAGGGTTTTTTTACAATTCCTGAAATAATCATATATTCACTCAGTAATGTACATAATTAGTGCTATACTTGTTTACAGATGTGAATAATTATTTTTTTCTCTTTTTTTTTTTCTTGTAACATTTTGAAAACTTATGACTGGTTTCTCAAGAGTCTGGCCTGATATTAGGCTTCTCTGGGGACTGCCTGACCAACCAGGTTTCTGTTGCCCCCAAAACGAAGGTTTAAAACAGCCATCACAACCTGACCTACCACAGAACTTGGCTAGTGCCTTTTTTGAAATTACTATCTTTGTTCCAGCAATATTTCTTATACAATTAACTATTTTGTCACTTTCCCCCTATAAAGGAAGTCTGAAACAAATTATTAAAAATGCTGTATTAAAATTATTATTAAAAATACTATGTTACACTTTCATTGCCATTTCCCAAAACATACTGTAAATATCAATGTGTTGCTTGAAGCAAACAGGGGCCCTATGGGCTCCACAATGGTGCTTAAATATGTATTTATATATACCGTATATTTGAACTTAATATATATTATGCAAAGCAAAATCTTTAACCTTAAACAAAGCAACTTGAAGCATCACACTAATAAAAGTAAATACATCATATGCTTGACTACCATTACAAAAAGTAATAGAAATAGTGTTTTTGAACTTATTAAACAAAACCCTAAAAAATTTTTTTGAGGGTAAACCCAAAAAAAAAATTGGGAAAAACAAAGGCACAGTGGAATATGACTAAAAACAATTAGAATGATTCAAATTTTAAAATAACATTTTCATATAACCAAACAGATGTCTTTAAAGTGGTCTGATATCTATTACTAAATAAAAGACCCAAAAATACAGTGGACCTCTGAAGTTCGTACTGCCCAAACTCGAACAATTATGTAAGTGTTTTTTTGTAAGTGCTTTTGTAAGTTTTTTTTTTGGGAGGAAAAAAAGGACTAATCTAATTTACATTATTCCTTATGGGAACAAATTCTTGGGTAACGGCACTTGAGCAGCTTTCCCTCAAACAAATTTAAATGCAACCCCCGGGGGGCCCCACTGTACAGTGGACCCCATTTCCAAACCCCGGAAATCGTACATTTATGTGTTTAAATTGTAAGTGCTTGGGGAAAAGTATTTTTGGGGGTCTGAAATAGACTAACCTACGTGACATTTTTTCTTAAGAGGGTAAATTGCGGTAATGGCACTTGAGCAGATTTTGGGGAGTGAAGTTTTACGAAACTCGAGGGTCCACGATTAGGCTTTGAATCAGTAAGCCCATGTCTATCGTGCAATTAGAGGATGGAGGATCGAGTCTCCACCTTTCCCCTGAGCTAAACGACTTAGATTAGTCTAGTGTTTCACCTGCGATATAAAGAATGAAACATATTTGTTTAATATAATGTTAATACAGCCTCAGTGAATAATAAGACCCCCGTAAAAAACGTGTCAGGACAAGACCAAGCACTTTTTGGAAAAAGATCTACTTCATCATATATTATAGCATTAGGATTGTCATAAGAAATTTTTTTAAAACTGTGGGACTGGGAAGAGTTAAAAATTGGGAAGGCAGGAAGGTCAAGCCTTTAATTAACATTGCATTTTCCCCAAAATTTTTAACCCCTTTTTTTGATATTTTTTTAGAATTCTGATGAAGGCTTCCCCATGCTATGAATATGGGAAATGTGATAATGATGCTTAATAATGTCAATATTATGTAAATAATATGTAATTGTACAATGCATATGAATTTTATTTTTTGAAATTTACATACCTGTTTAGTGCCAATTAAGATCGTGTTTAGCAGTTTTGGGCACTACGGCTGCCCTTAGATGGCTAGACAGAGACGCTTTTTTTCGTGGAATGTTGCATAAAAAAAATGGAGAAAGTGAGGTCTTCACCCAAATTTTTAAATTGTTCTTTCACTTATACTAACTTCTTGTGTGGTTTTTGTCTCACAGAGTCCCGACTGCCATGAATGGGCCCCCAAAAGCTTCAACACAACCTACAAAAAGGGGAGCCCTTAACTTAAAGGAAGTTTAAAAGGGAAAGGGGAAATTTAGTGATCTAAAGATCTCAATGACCTATGAAATCATTCAGAGTATAACCTTCATAAACAAATTCAAGGGGTACCTCTTCCTATTTTTTTTTTAAGCTTAAATACTGATTATAATCTGCTCTATAACATTTCACATTCCTTAGTTTTTGGGTTTTTAATTTTTTTTAAAACTGGCACTTAACACTGAAGAATATGTACGCTTTTTAAGTTAATTTTTTTAACAAAATGGGGCCCTATCCCCATTTAAGCAGGGTGGCCCAAAAGAAAAAAATAATTTTTTTTAAATTTTTAAAAACGTATACAAGACAAGGGGGTTTTTAGCCCCTTGCTTTCCGGGATGGTTATTAAGTTATTTTTATAATAAAATACTGTACTCATTTAATTTCAATTAAAAATAAAAAATACAGTATAAATATAGTAATTACATTAAGCCAAACAAAAGTAAAAAAGTTACTAATACAGTGGACCCGAGTTTCGTACTGCCCCAACCCCGCAATTATGTAAGTGTTTTTTAAGTGTATTTCTGGGGGGCTGAAATGGACTAATTAATTAAAATTCCTTAGGGCAAATTTGTTTGGTAACGACACTCAAACAGCCTTCTTGGGAAAGAATAAAAAACGAAACTTGGGGGGGACCAATTTTATTAGAAGTAGGCAGAGAGGGTGAAATCAATTTTCCCCAAGAAGGAAGGGCTGATTTTTTCCATCCTTCATTGGGGGGAAAAAAAATATTAAATTAAGGCTTATTACTTAAGTATTGCTTACTTAAGCCAGGCTTTAGCCTTTTAGCCTCATTTTTACCATATGATCACTGTCAGGGGAATAGTGCCGTCACGGCTTTTCGGTGACCCCCGGGATAATGCCGTGAAAACCCAAGGCCCCCAAAAGGGGGGTTTTTCCCCCCAGGAACCCCGTTTGGGAGAACCCTAACATGATGTCACACCCGCTGCCCCCTTCACAGTGGCCCCTTGCCAATGGCTGCCTGGTGAGAGGAAGTGTTTCACTGTTTCTCATCCCCCCATTTTTTTTCCAGTGTTTTTTTTTTTGGGGGGTAACCCCTCTTTTATTGGGTAAAGGGCCAACACCTGAAACCGTATCTCAAATCATGGGGTTTTACAAAGTTGGGACCAGATGAAAGAAAGGGAAAAATTTTTGGGGGCCATGAGGAACTGGGTGCAGTTTTCCAAAAGGGTGGTGGCTGTGTCGGTTACCCCAAGGGCCTGGCCCCAAGACATCTGTTTGCCTTGTGTTTAAAAAGCAGTTACTCTCTTAACTGCTTCTTTTAAAACAGTTATGGTACGAACAGATGCCCTTTTTCCCCCGGGGCAGGGGCCCAGGGGTTTTGGGGGGGCGTTAACGCCACTAGCCTTGAAATGTTGCAAGTTCCTCACTAATTCTCACACCACTAACATTCTCCACTCTTTTCATCTGGTGCCCGCTTTGTGAAGCCCTATGATTTGAGATATAGTTTCAGGTGTTAAAGACTTTCCTTTTTCCCATAATCAAATGTAAAGCCCCAAACCAAAGGGAACACTGTAAAAAGATGGGGCGGATGAGAACAAAAAATGCAACACTTCCTCTCACCACGGCAGCCACGTGAGCAATGAGAAGTCACTGTGAAGTGTGGCGCAGGCTGTGACATCATGCTAACGGCTGCTACCAGCAGAAAGCACTGGCGAAAGACCCCTGTATGGTAGGCCCTTTTTTTTCATCACAGCATTATGCCGGGCGCTCACCCGGTATAATGCCGTGGCAGCACTTTTAAGCCCCGAACAAAGAAACATATACACGATCACGCACATGTGATCTGCAACCACAAATAGGAGAGTACAACAGAACATGTGTACTTTACACAATATGTAACCCATGTTCATATCAATTTTGTATTTTCTAAACTAAAGCCTCCTTCAGTTTTTTTTTTTTAAATTTAGGATGGGTTAGGTTACTAAAAAAACAATATATCAAATGGTACTGGTGTTCAAACTCATGTCACAGCATCTGAGGCTATGTCTGAAATAGATGATACAAGAACATATACAATTCTAGCCATAAGCTGCCAAAAAAAAATTTCACTTATTATCGAAGATGTAAACATAAAAGCAGTGACGAGGTGAGTAGTTAGCTTCAACCCCGAAAACTTGTCATATAGGAATAATTTTATCACTCTATTACATATACCAGCTCAGAGATTCAGAATGGTTATATACTAGAAACATTTTACCCACTATTACAAAGGTTTCTAACCACTAACTCAAGCAATAATATCACAGGCTAGTGCACTTTTTTTGTTCATCTGTTTTATACTATAGGTAAAGGTTTTTTTTTACACATGGTAAAGTATTTTCTTAATTCTCACATCAATGGTGTATTGGTGATGCAAGCCTGGAGGCTCCATAATCCCAATTTTACTAATTTTGCTTTGAGTTTCTTTCATTCACCCAATTATTTTCATAATCGTGTAAATAATATGTATTGTTGATGAGCCCTCATATCTTTGGGCCTTCCCAAACCACAATAATACATAATACACTTTTGAAAACCTTGTTGTTAACAGATGACTTGTTAGGGAAATTTATAGACTAAACTCCAAAATCTTATATTAACTACAAAAAAAATAAATAAAACAGTAGTTAAATTAGAAAAATTTTTCCACAACCTGGTATCAGTATATAGATCCCCTTAAATGGTTCCAGAAAAGTTGAATTCATCTTCAATTTAAGACGAAACAAACTTGACGTTTTCTTTTTTCTTAATGTCATTCCCGAGAAAGAGTTTTAAAAAAGCACCCAAAGTCTTCAATCCTCTCGTATATATTTTCGATGTCAACTGTTGAAGAAAGTTTTATGCTTTATTAGCAAACTTTATTTCCTTGTCAAATGTACAAAGTCCTGTAAGGCTGATCAAGGAAAGTAACAATGAGCTAAATTCACATATGTAAAATTACTGTACAGGAGGGCCCCAATTATATGGTGGGTTAAGTTCCAGGCTACCACCGTAAAAATCGAGTAAAGTGAATCATCCTTTTTTTCACTTTTAAATGCATATAAATGCCTGATAATATGTTTACACACTCATATATTTAGTGAGCAATAGAACTAGACTTAATAAACCAATAAAAACTAAAATGCATATAAAGTACACTCATTACTTACCTTAAAATAATTTTGGTCTTAGCTCATACTGGTGGTGGGTAGTATATATTGCAGGAAGTCAGGAGGAGATGGCACATCTTCATCCTATGACTCTTCAACAAATTTTATTCGTTTTGATGTCAGCAATAAGGTTATCATGACTCCTTTTTATCACAACTACCCTTAGATGTCGTAACACAAAAATAGTACATCTTTCTTTCTTTCAACACGTCGGCTGTTTCCCCCCAACGGGGTGGCCCAAAAAAAAAAACGAAAGTTTCCCCTTTTACATTTAGTAATTATACAGGAGAAGGGGTTACTGCCCCTTGCTCCCGGCATTTTTAGTCGCCTCTTACGACACGCATGGAAAATAGTACATCTTTCTTTCAACACGTCGGCCGTTTCCCACCGAAGTGGTGGCCCAAAATGAAAACGAAAGTTTCCCTTTTTACATTTAGTAATATATACAGGAGAAGGGGTTACTGGCCCCTTGCCCCCGGCATTTTAGTCGCCTCTTACGACACGCATGGAAAATAGTACATATGTATATATAATATTTTGTAATAACTTTAAAATACTTGAAACTTTGGAAAGTTTCCAGACAGAATAGAGACACAAAGTTCATGAACCCCAAGGTTCACTTGTAGAAATATAGATTATCATTATTATTATTTTTATTATAAAAAAACACTCTAAGGAGGGTGCTCCATAGTTGAGTACATGGTGTCAGTGTTTTGGGTGGGAGGTAGGATGGGCACGTATTTTTACCTGTTCACTGGCCACTGATACGTGTCCATCTGACATTAAGCATTCTTTTGTGGAGCATTTTCCCCCCAATACAAGCACCTTACATTGTGTACAAGTTGTCTTCAAGCTGGTGCAGTAGCCTGTATAACACAACACTCCCAGGCTCATGCAACATACCCTTTAGAGCAAGTGACACTATCTGAGTGAAGGCATATGGGAAAGGAGTGTTTTCTAGTTATCCCAGTAATATACAGTTTCTCTGGTGGTACTGGACTAGAGAGAATGTCTTATTGTAATTCTTGTCGTACGCTCCTACAAGCCACCTGGCTACCACACCTCACAATTATGTCAATTTGTTCAAGTATGGGTGTTTGTATTATGTTTATATGACATGTACGTGTTTCTATATAATTTGAAAAAGTATAGATGGATTAAAAAAAATGTCTATCATAACATAAAAACCCAATTTAAAGCGCCCCAGAGCAGTTGTTATTATTATTATTATGCTTCAACACTAGTGAGCGCTCATAACTATTTCTTCACCTTGCGTAGCTACTTCACTTTATAACGATGCCCAATAGTGATTTTAATGTACCTGCAGTCAGCACAGTGTGTAAGTTTATTTAGGTGCAGGTACACAAGTACAATTATCAGTACTATGCCAGTCCTATCTTAGCCACAGACATACCTTGCTCATTGAGTTTAATAATAATTTCTAACTTTGCACTTTAAGAAGCTTACAACTTCTTTTTATCACAACTACCCTTAAATGCCATTTTCAACACAAAAAGAGTATATATAAAATATGTAATAACATTAAAACACTTGAAACTTTGGAAAGATTCCAGACAGAATCGAGAGAGACGTGGAGCTCACAGAGAATGTAAATAAACTGAGAGAAACGATGATGAGTGGGCCAACCGGAAGCTCAGTGCCGTGATAGCGAATCAGGAGCCGTATAAACGAATTTTTTGGGTATAATTTTAAACATCTGTATTTGCAAGCGCCAAGAAGCAAAGCGCTGTAACCTGGGGCCCTCCTGTACATAATTTTTGTCTCAGATGTAGCATATAACTACTGATTTATAACATCTACCTCAGTAATGATGCTATTTTACAGCATACATATAGTACTATTATTTTATTTGGATTTCAGCATAACTTGTTACTTAAATATTAAACCTAGCAGTTTCTGAAATTCAGAATTTGGTAAACTATAGATGCAGATAAAGGCCAAAATTTTTAAAGAATTTACCAGATGAATTAAAAAGAATGCTTACATTTTAAACACATTTCCAACACAATTTTCATTTATTACGGTTAGTATTACCCCCTAACTTCAGGGTGCCTTAAATACTATGCATAACTGCAAGATCATCTTATGAAAGAAATATTATAACTAATGAATCTGGTAACACAGGTTACAGAAGTAAAGCTGTGTTAACACAGCTTTACTTAATAATATAATAATAATAATAATAAGATCTTTATTTACTAAAGATTTTAAATTTGGGATTTAGTTGGACTTGAGTCCTGGAAATGGGAAGTACAATGCCTGCACTTTAAAGGGGGGGTCTGAGATAGTGACAGCTGGGGGGGACTATTCTCAGCTGTCGTATCTGAGCTCCTCTGCAAAGACAGTGATTTGTATGAGTGTGGTGAAAGTGTTGAATGATGACGAAAGTATTTTCTTTTTGGGGATTTTCTTTCTTTGGGTCCCCCTGCCTCGGTGGAAAGGGCTGATGTTTTAAAAAAAAAAAAAATTACTAACTCTGTCAACTGGTACTAGAAGCCCTAACTACAGACTAAGGAAGAAGAGCTGCAGATACTAGAAATTTATCTTTTCAAAGTGTTAGATCAATGGAATGGTTTTTCAAAGAAAGCATTAAGAACTACAACCACTAGAAGCTTTAATAATTATTATGACATACTAAATACAGTACTGAAGATAGAAAATGAGTAATTACACTGGGTATACAAAATATTCCCCAATATTTCCTACAAAACAACTATATTTACATTGACAGAGCAATAAAATACAACCTTGCTGTCAGTAGGTGTCATATTTTATCATGACACCTACTGATAAGGAATTGATAAGGAATCAACAACCTATCAGAGGAGAAAATTTTCCATGACAATTTTTTCCCATTCACTGTCCAGATATTCCCATGACGACAACATTAAAAAAAAAAAAAGTAGTCTCTGCTTAAATAATGGATTGTTACTATGATACAAAATACTGAATTAGTATAATAAGATAAATGTAGTTGCAGAACTGATCACTAACCCTGAATAGTTCCTCGATGAACAATGACTAGGGTATTGGCAGAACTCATCTTGGCACACATGTTCACGGATATACATATACTTGGCGAGCGGCACATCAGCAATCAAATATTCCTCTTCCAGGTGTCTTTAAAATATAAAAGAAAATATACTCGAGTCAGCATTTGCGGGGAAAAAATAGTGTAGTCAGATAGGTTAATTATGCACCTATCCCCAACCTATGGGCAGCAGTCAAAAGATTAAAGAGGCACATAATGGGTCCAGGGACTGAGCCCCAAGATCTGATAGCTAATCACCTTACAGTAGTAATGAACTACTTACTGTATTTGCTTGTTTATATCTGGTTACAAGCATTATAAGTTAGAAAAAGGTACACATATTGGACTATTAATTAGTGAGTGGTACATGCATGGATAGTTACTTGGCTAGTGTTAAATAAATTTTTAACATATTTGAAAGTATAATGGGTTTTTTCTGCCTTATCTTCTATTTATCAATCTTACCTTTAAAACATAGTTTTCAGGAGGTTCTTCCATTACAAATGTAACTGATAGTTTAGCAAGGCCCATGTTCAGAAATTCTCTGTTTTAATATTAGGATGAACTCAAAAGGTGAATGTTGGCTGAAACTGGAAAAAAAACATTAGGTAATACTCATGTAATTGTAAACATTATCATATAAGATTGGTAGTCTTCATGTTTATGCACAATAATAATAATTGAAAGTATTCTGATCGCTGCACATTAGTGAAAGGTATCCCTGGTCAAATTTGAACCTACAACTTGAATTTCATACTCTGTCATCATCAAATTATGAGGCACCTTTTTTTTAATGTATGAAGCTATGCCACTAAGGGTTCTGGAAATTATCTGAGCCCTTCCCGGATGCTGGGAATGGGTCCTACAATTTTGGTCCAAGGGGAAAAACAGAATCACTCTAATTCTAAACAGTTTTTACAAATACAGTGGTACCTCAGGTTACGAGCTTAATTCGTTCCAGAAGGCTGTTCGAGTGCCGATGCGACGAATTTGTTCCATAAGGAATAATGTAAATTAGATTAATCCCTTTCAGACCCCCCAAAAATACACTTACAAAAGCACTTACAAAAATACACTTACATAACTGTTCGAGTTGGGAGATGTTCGTATGCCGGGTACCACTGTACATAAAATCTTAAATTTACATTAGTGTATTTGATTTTTATGGAAAATAACTAGCCTGAGGTTAAACAGTTTTATATAATTAACAAAAAATGAAAATTAGATGAAATATGTTTTGCTTTCTACAATTACCTCCATAGATGTATCAAATTGAACTGACAATAGAAGTTGTTCATCGTGTAATCTGTCTGTGATATATCTAGGCAACTCAGCATCTGTAGCAATTCGTGCTGGATACTGATACTGCACCTGCAATGAAGATAAAATAATTTTAATAATATAAAAGTAAATCATCATCATCTTTCAATGCACCAATATCCCACGAAGCAGAGTGTCCCAAAAGAAAAACAAAATTTTTTCTTTATAAATTTAATTGTATACAGGAGAAGGGTTACTAGCCCCCTTTCTCCTGGCATTTTATCGCCTCTTACAACACACATGGCTTACAGAGGAAGAATTCTTTCCACTTCCCCATGGAGATAAGAGGAAATAAACAAGAAGAACCAGTAAGAAAAAGAAAACCCAGAGGGGTGTGTATGTATATGCTTGTACATGCATGTGTAGTGTGACCTAAGTGTAAGTAGAAGTAGCAAGACATACCTGAAATCTTGCATGTTTATGAGACAGAAAAAGACACCAGCAATCCTCCCCTTTTTTTCTTTCCCAACACGTCGACCATTTCCCACCGAGGCAGGGTGGCCCAAAAAGGGAAAAAAGAAAGTTTCTCCTTTTACATTTAATTATATACAGGAGAAGGGGTTACTGGCCTTTCTCCCGGCATTTTATGCCTCTTACGACACGCATGGCTTACGGAGGAAGAATTCTGTTCCACTTTCCCATGGAGATAAGAGGAAACAAGAACAAGAACTAGTAAGAAAATAGAAAAAAAACCCCGAGGGGTGTGTATATGTATATGCTTGTACATGAATGTGAGTGGACCTAAGTGTAAATAGAAGTAACAAGACATACCTGAAATCTTGCATGTTTATGAGACAGAAAAAAGACACCAGCAATCCTACCATCATGTAAAACAATTACAGGCTTTCGTTTTACACTCACTTGGTAGGACTGTAGTACCCCCCTGGGCGGGTGCTGTCTACAACCTACTTCTTTCTTCTTTCAACAAATCGGCCATATCCCACCGAAGCAGGTGGCCAAAAGAAAAACAAAAGTTTTCGTTTTACATTTAGTAATATATACAGGAGAAGGAGTTACTAGCCCCTGCTCCCGCATTTTAAGAGGTGACTAAAATGCCGGGAGCGGGACTGTAATCCCTTCTCCTGTATATATTACTAAATGAAAGGAAAGAAAACGTTTCCTTTAGCCCCCCCTGCCCGGAGGAAGGCTGACGTGTTGAAAGAAAGAAAAAGAAAACAACAAGATAATATTTAAAGAGCACATCTTTATCTTGGGAGGTTGTGTACTACACTAAGACTGACCAAAAAAAAAAATGTGCAAATATAAAAGAAGAGATGAACAGTGTGATTATAATAAGGTTCCCACATTAATTCAGGTTCTAAAAAAATATTTCTAAAAATATTTCTTTCTACCTAAGAACACATTACTGTACTACATACATAATTTGTGAAATTTTTAAAAGTTGGACTTTACCTGTTCAGACCAGGTTAATTTATTTCTTGCAGATACAACTTCATCACATACTGCCTTCATCTTCCACCGAAATTCATTCACCTCTGGATTTTTGAGGCATCAAACTTCTGGGGTTCTGAAATGAATAAGAATTGAAGCACATAAATCCATTGGTTATTCTTTTTAGGTCGTCCTACCTCGGTGGAATATGGCTGGTTCGTTAAAAAAAATATCCATCTTGTAAATGATCAAAAACACTAGAATAAACTAAAGGATTTCCCTGTCTCCAATCCAGTATATCAATCTCTCAACATGTATGAGAAATGCATTCCTGTTATGTACAGTACCATCCAAGGAAAACTATAAAAAAAAAAAAAAAGATATTGTGCTATTTTAGGTCAAATGTTGTACAAATAGTTTGTATAACAGACATGGTAAATAAAATATGAAATTCCAGATGTTGTTTCAAGAATTGAGAGTTTTAAAAAGAAGACTACACCCTCAACAGCCAACTGAGATGGTGGAAAGTGATCCAGTACCTACAATTCAAATATGGGAAAATTACTGCTGAGTATATGTGAAATTAATATATCATACTGAACTGATTATTACTGGAGGTTTGCAATGATACTGTACAGTAGTAACTAGGTATTGGCCATTAGCCGAGTCTCCCCAATACAGGTTATAGTTTCAACCAATACCTGTGGCTTCGGGGGAAGAAAAACAATATATACATGGAGGAGTGATGGTGAAAGTGTTTCTTCTGTTTCCCGGATCACCCTGCCTTGGTGGAAGACAGCAGATGTTTTTAAAAAAAATAAATAAACATTACCTCAGATTCCTCACATTTTAATGGCATCTGTTGACTGCCGGCACAGAAAACAGCTGATTTACTCCAGTCAATAGGGAAAAAGTATGCCACAACACTTATGACAGGGATATATGAAACTAAACTTTGGGAGTGAACATATACCCCTTGAGTTATGACCTGGGTCAATCTATGGCTGGTAATTTTGATACAAAATACAAAGTACATATCTAAAAAGAACTAATTAAAACACTTATCTATTAAATTACCTTCTTTGGTATAGCTCTACAATTCTTAATTCAGTAAAGTTAGTGATGATCACCACTAACTGAAAATGAACTATACAAAAAGGGTGTAATTAACACTACATCTTATTTGCAAAAAAAAAAAAAAAAAAAAAAAAAAACATTCTAATACAGTGGCCCCTTTGGGTTTTTCGTTTCACCTCCAAACTCGAACAATTATGTAAGTGTTATTTTCGTAAGTGCTTTTGTAAGTGTATTTTGGGGGTCTGAAATGACTAATCTAATTTACATTTGTCCTTATGGGAACAAATTCGTTCGGAAGGGCACTCAAACAGCATTCTGGAAAGAATTTTCAACGAAAACCGAGGGTCCACTGTATATAAATTAGCATGCAATATGCATTTCACCAATTACCATATATTACACTGTATATTAATATACATACAATTACAACTGCAGCATTATATTCTTCTACCTTTACCAATTAACTGGCCAATCTGGAGATTAAGTAATTTTGGGTTTCTTTTGCCCTTCCTTTCAACCAATTTTAAAATCCACATGAAGGGATTGATCTCCTGCAAACACTTGGCCCGTCCATCAACTCCACAGTTTCTGCCCGTTGGCTGATACATGCAAAGTGGTAGGATGAGAGGGTCGTAGAGTCCCAAACAGAGGAAATTCGCGGCACGTTCCCATAGTTCCTGAAAAAAATGAGCCTAGGTTAAGCACCAATGAGTGTGGCTAATAAATGAATAGACCATATGGGCAGTCACGGAATTAGCTATGAGGACCTTGATGAACTGTAGGCTTTGTCCCGTATACAGTACCTTACAATTATCAAGAGTAATAAATATAAATTTGAAAGTAAAATGTGTGTTTTTTTTTTTTTTTTTTTTTTCAACAAGTCGGCCGTCTCCCACCGAGGCAGGGTGACCCAAAAAGAAAGAAAATCCCCAAAAGAAAATACTTTCATCATCATTCAACACTTTCACCACACTCATACATAATCACTGTCTTTGCAGAGGAGCTCAGATCGACAGCTGAGAAAAGTCCCTCCCAGCTGTCACTATCTCAGACCCCTCCTTTAAAGTGCAGGCATTGTACTTCCCCTTTCCAGGACTCAAGTCCAACTAAATCAATTAATTGGTTTCCCTGAATCCCTTCACAAAATGTTACCCTGCTCACACTCCAACAGATCGTCATGTCCCAACAACCATTCGTCTCCATTCACTCCTATCTAACACGCTCCCCATGCTTGCTGGGAAATCAAGCCCCTCGCCCACAAACCTCCTTTACCCCTTCCCTCCAACCTTTTCTAGGGGACCCCTACCCGCCTTCCTTCCCTACAGATTTATACGCTCTCCCAAATCATTCTACTTTGATCCATTCTCTCTAAATGACCAAACCACCTCAACAACCCCCCCTTCCCGCCCTCTGACAAAAACTTTTAGTAACTCCACACCTTCTCCCAATTTCCACATTCCGAATTTTCTGCATAATATTTACACCACACATTGCCCTTAGACAGGACATCTCCACTGCCTCCCGCCTCCTCCCCGCTGCAGCATTTGCAACCCATGCTTCACACCCATATAAGAGTGTTGGTACCACTATACTTTCGTACATTCCCTTCTTTGCCTCCATGGATAACGTTTTTGTCTCCACAGATACCTCAATGCACCACTCACCTTTTTCCTTCATCAATTCTATGGTTAACCTCATCCTTCAAAAACCCATCCGCTGACACGTCAACTCCCAAATATCTGAAAACATTTACTTCTTCCATAATCCCTCTCTCCAATGTGATATCCAATTTTTCTTTATTTAAATCGTTTGATACCCTCATCACCTTACTCTTATCTATGTTCACTTTTAACTTTCTACCTTTCACACTCTCCCAAACTCGTCCACTAACCTTTGCAACTTTTCTTTAGAATCTCCCCTAAGCACAGTATCATCAGCAAAAAGTAACTGTGTCAACTCCCATTTGCATTTAATTCTCCATAATTTAATCCCACCCCTCTCCCCAACACCCTAGCATTTACTTCTTTTACAACCCCATCTATAAATATATTAAACAACCATGGTGACATTAAAATCCCTGTCTAAGACCTACTTTTACCGGGAAGTAATCTCCCTCTCTCCTACACACCCTAACCTGAGCCTCACTATCCTCATAAAAACTCTTTACAGCCTTCAGTAACTTACTACCTATGTTTACAGTATAAAAATATCTAGTGTAGATGTGCTAAAAATTGATAAATGAATAAATGTAAAAATTACATGGAGTGCACAGGATTGATTCAAACCTTTGTGTCAGTTAGAATGTGTAACTTGTTTATGGGCCTAATATTTTTTTAATTTAATTAACACATGTCAATATAAATACTAATGTAGTTTAATGGGATAATGTGCTTGTTTAATTGAGTGCTGCTTTGCTTAACATTAGGTTTTTCAACAACGCATCCCCATTATTATGCGAGGTATGCTTATAATGCTATATCATACCTAAGGTACAAAATCAGTCTGAAGCACTACACCACATTTTAGGGAAAGAAAATTTTATAAAAATATTGATGGTAGTCAAATACTACAGGCATACCTCACTAATACAGTGAGTTAGGTTCCCGAGCACTGCCATAAAGTGAATCAGACTTTTTTTTTCACTTGTCAGTACATAAAAACTAAAATTATGGCTTGCAACTCTTCTTTTCATTAGTATTAAACTTATGAGATTTTACTGTAATTAATAATTACAATAATAACAATAACACAAAAAGTTTTAAAAATTTTGAAAATTGCAAAAAAACGACACTGAGATATAAAGAAAAC
>WNWK01009976.1:37500-73057 GCA_009830355.1 Cherax destructor | reverse complement strand
CAAATTTTTCAGTCCCTTGAGGCCTTCAATGTACATTCATACATACATTGTACATGTCGAGTACACTCGGGTATCCTCAACAGGTATCCTATGGCTGCATCCCAGGAGCCCAGAACTTCCCCTGATATGTGCATAAGCTTTCCCTTACAGAAAAATTTTCCCTTTTAAACTAAACCGTTTAAAAACCCCCCGTGCTTAAATATTACGGGGGTATTTTAGCACATAATATTTATTTTACCTTCCACATCTCCCCCACGGGCGCTGTATAATCCTACGGTTTTAGCGCTTCCTCTTGATTATAATAATAATAGTAATAGAAGTAGCAGTACATTCATCAGAACACTAAACCCCTGGGGATCATACAAGGCTTGGAGAATGGGCGTTATGGCGTTAATCAGGAAGGGGAGCTTAGCTCCGATTCCTTGGATCAAGATCATTCACCGGCATCAAGAGGTACCCATCTCCTCGGAAGCGCAGAGGCATTCTTCTTATTAAGTTTAACCTACAAACGACAAATCCACCTGACTCACAGATCTGTTTCATTAAATTTTAGATTTAGATTTAGAGGCATCAATTTTATTACTCATGATTACTTGATACTGATATTTTTGCCCCCTCCCTTTTCAAATTTATTGCCGACCATTATCTTTAAAATATCAAATACTGGTATTACATAACACAAAGGAGAATGAAAATCACAATACATTTGAGTTACATTCGCAACAGTACCTCATAAAATGAAAACAAAAATTACTAAACGTTTCGGACCGTCCTGGACCATTACCAAATAAGTGACTTGACAATGGTCTTGGATAAACCGAAAGGTTGTCCAGTTTTAATTTCCAATTTTTGAGTTAGTTGTGAACGTAACTCAAGCGTAGTCATGTATTCCTCTCTAAACCAACTAGTATCTGCTGGCACCAGCAATTGACCTCCTGCGTGCCTTGTCTCTGAGGTAAAAAATCTTAATAGTTTCCATCGGTCTTCGGAGCACACAGTAAAGTGTCCCCGCTTCCCCGTCCCCATTCTTGTCTAAATTTACCAAAACCTTTCATAAATAACTCACACTTTCCAGAGGAAATTTATATGACGCTTCTGGCCGTCCTTGAATACATTACCATGTCACAGTTTTGACATTTTATTATATATATATATATATATATATATATATATATATATATATATATATATATATATATATATATATATATATATATATATATTATATTATTTTTTTATTAACACATCGGCAGTTTCCCACTAAGGCAGGGTGGCCCGAAAAAGAAAAACTTTCACCATCAGTCACTCCATCACTGTCTTGCCAGAGGCGGGCTTACACTACAGTTATAAACCTGCAACATTAACACTTCTTCAGAGTGCAGACACTGTACTTCCCATCTCCAGGACTCAAGTCCGGCCTGCCGGTTTCCCTGAATCCTTTCATAAATGTTACCTTACTCACACTCCAACAGCACGTCAAGTCCTAAAAACCATTAGTCTTCATTCGCTAACACGCTCATGCATGCCTGCTGGAAGTCCAAAGCCCTCGCACACAAAACCTGCTTTACCCCCTCCCTCCAACGTTTCCTATGCCGACCCTATCCCGCCTTCCCTCCACTATAGATTTATACACTCTCGAAGTCATTATATTTCATTCCACCGTCTCTATATGTCCGAACCACCTCAACAACTCCTCCTCAGCCCTGTGGATAATAGTTTTGGTAATCCCACACCTCCTCCTAATGTCCACACTACGAATTCTCTGCACTATATTCACACCACACATTGCCCTCAGACACGACATCTCCACTGCCTCCAGCCTTCTCCTTGTTGCAACATTCACCACCCATGCTTCACACCCATATAAGAGCGTTTGTATAACTATAATCTCATACATTCTCCTCTTTGCTTCCATGGACAAAGTTCTTTGTCTCCACAGACTCCTCAGTGCACCACTCACCTTTTTCCCCTCTTTAATTCTATGATTCACCTCATCTTTCATAGACCCATCTGCTGACACGTCCACTCCTAAATATCTGAATACATTCACCTCCTCCATACTCTCTCCCTCCAATCTAATATCCAATCTTTCGTTACCTCTTTTTTTGTTATCCTCATCACCTTACTCTTTCCTATATTCACTTTTAATTTTCTTCTTTTACATACCCTACCAAACGCAAGGTAAAAATTGCTCTTTTGGATTAAACAGCAATGTTCGTCTTGCCTAATAAGGAAAGCTAAAATTTACGTATGCAATAATTTCGCAAAAATCATATGGAACCTAACGAAAAAAAATATATTTCATTGTGTTTGTTTATTATTAAATTATTGTAAAGTTATCTAAAATATATTTAGTTGGATTAGGCTAAATTAAATTGCGCTTGTTATAATAAGGTTAGGTAAGTTTTCTAAGGTTCTTTTGGTACATTATTTTTTGCATTAATATAAATGAAAAAATATATCTTTGAACGTATAAGAGAAAAGGCCCTTAACCCAGCGGGGGGGAGGGTGTTGTTCCAGGGCCCAAAACCCGGGGGCGGCACTGAAACTTCATTTTCTGTCAACATGGGACGGCGAGCAGCGAGGATTAATACCGTCTGATAGAATGGTGTCTGGTGTTAACAGGCTACAGTGACGACAGTGCTGCCTAATATCTTACGAGATGTCAGGGTTGGAGAAGGAGATCTGTACGGAGTAGCTCTAAATGGAGTTAACAGAGTTTCGTTCTGACGGCTGAAGTTTGAGAGGACCGTAGACCGCCATCAAGACAGGGTATATACAGTGCACTCTGGATTACAAGTACGACTGAAAGGCGTGTCCCCTCCTACACGTGGATCAGGTCAAGAATGTCCCAAATTTGAATCAGATCCCATGGACATCAGCGACCTTTTGGGCTACGGCATCGTGCATGGGCAATGGCTGGGAAGTGGAGGGAGGGACCGTTGGTAGGTCTGTTCAAGGGACGTACTCGCCCAAGATGATTTACGACGGCCCATCCCTTCTTATGTTGTCCTGCAGGATTTTAGGACCCAGCCCCTTTAACGTCGGGGACAGAGGAGGACATGCAGGTTGTGGGGCGGGGGGAGCATGTGGGGCGGACTGAAATGCAGAGGAGAGGACCGGGGGATGTTGGACGAGACCAGGGGAAGGGGGGGCGGGAGGAGGTGCAGGACCCGGTGGTTGACAAGGAGGTGGCCCCAAACCATGGAGGAGATTGTTGGGGTCGACGGTGGTTGTCAAAACGCTGCCCGATGGGGAGGGGGTGCCTGCTGCTGGCCCGGCGCTGGCTGACAGCATAGAGGAAGCCCCTTTGGTGGAGGCATTAAGGGAGTTGTTGGATGACCCATTGCCGGTGTAGGGGGGGGAGGCATGGAGGGTGTGATTGAAGCTGCGTGTGTGGTGGATAAAGGGGGGAACAGGGCGGAGCAGAAGCCATTGTTCAGGAGCAAGTGGTACAAGGACAAGGGGGAGTGTAGAGATGGATGGTATTATGGAAGTGGTGGCAGGGTCCAGGAAAAGACCGGGCACGGGGACTGATAGTGAAGATATGTTAACACCAGCACAGAGGACAGGTAAAAATCAATGGTGGGGTGGCGAAAAGGACCTGGGGTTGTTGCATGGAGTGAAAGAGCGGGTGGGAAGCTGATGGGTAAAGCTGGAAAGGGGGAAGGCAGGTCCCAGCCCCATCGCCCTAAGGGCAAATCCTTACAGGAGTTTTCAAGTGTCTAATTAAATGTAAATGGGTTACATGAAGAAACGGGCGTGGGTAGAAGGCACTTTGGGAGGTATGGTGTGCATGTGGCTTTTAAAGAACACAATTTTAGATGTGGGAGTGAGTTGATGGAAAAGGGTACAAGGTGTATGCTGGTTCCAGGAAAATTAAAGGGAGGAGGGGGTAGCGGTCGCAGAATCGCCCTTTACATTTTTTTGCATGGGAAAGGTGGGGGTCGAATTGTTGGGTTTTGGAGGGGAGGTGGGTGAGGGTATGTTTCCGGGGTTTTAAACCATGCCAAAGATCTTAGGAAGGTGAAAGTGGACTTTGTAAGGGATGTAAGATTTATGCTTTTCGGGTTTGCCAGGGTGTCGATTGGGGGGATTTTAATTGCGTGATTCGGGTGCGGGATGTTGAGCCTTAGGGAAGCGGGTTTGTGTTGGGAGAGTTGAGAGATTTATTGCAGAGTGCGGGGTTGGGGGATGTAGTTGGGGTTGGGGGCCCGGGGGAGTGTACTTTTGTAAGGAGAGGTGGGGCCAGGTTAGATAGGATTTATGTGTCAGGGTCCGTGGTGGTAGGAATTAATTATGTGGATGTGGGTTTCTCTGACCATAGGGGGTGTTGGTTGAGGTAGATTGGTCAGGTGCGGCCAGGTGGTACAGGGGGTACTGGAAATTGAACGTGAGGCTGTTATCTGGTGTGGGTAATGGGCGGAGTTTGCGGGTTGGTGGGATGGGTTAGGGAACGGGGCCCTTTGGGAGGAAGATGTGGTGGGTTGGTGGGTGTTGGTGGGAAAGCCGCAGATTGTAGTTTTATCAAGGTTTGGGTAAGGAGGAGGCGAGATGGAGATATGGGATGCAACAATATATTGAAGGCCAATACGGAGTTGTTACGCGGAGGCGGGACGTGAGGTTACGGGGAGATAAGGAATTGAAGAATAGGTTGATAGAGATACAGAACGAGAGGTTTGAGGCATGTAGGATACAAGCGGGTATTGATGATGTTTTGTGGGGGATAGGCCTTCAAAACACGTATTGGGACAATGTAGAGCGTAGGGAGAGAATGACGATGGAAAGGGTGGAGGTGGAGGAGAGTGTGGATGGTTACGAACGGGGATGGAAATTAGGGTACGGAAGCGATTGGGGTGACGTGGACAAATGGTTTCAGAGGTATCTTGGCAGTGTGGGGGCGGAGGGAGGCTCGTGATGAACTGATGGAGGGGATACGGGGGAGATTGGAGGAGTGGTGGAGGGGTGGGGGAGTCATTAGTGAGGCAGAGGTTTGGGAGGCAGTAAGTGGGATGAGTAGAGGGAAAGCCCTGGTATTGATGGGTTGGCAAATGAGTTCACAAGGATAACTGGGATAGTGTGAGGGTTGTGTGACAGAAGTAATGAATAGGATGAGGAGGGTTGGGAGGATGGGACAGGGGATGGGAATGGGCGTGATGGTATTGGTGAAGAAAGGGAAGGTGGGTAACCAGTTGAGTAACTACAGGCCGTTGGTGCTTATGAACGCTGATTATAAGATTTTGCCAAATTACTGGGTAACAGGATGAAAAGGGTGCTTGAGGGAGTGATTGCGGGGGCAGGGGGATACCGGGAAGGGGGCGGCTTATGGGGCATGAGAGGATTAAGGACTTTTAGACAGGGGTAGAGGGGGGCATCCTAGCTTTGGACTGGAGAGGGGCGTATGATAGTGTGGAAAGAGAGGTTTTGTTTGAGGTGTTGAGGAGACAGGGTTTTGGGGAGGGGGTGGTGGATTGGGTCAGGACGTTATATGAGGGGGCGTGTGTTCGAATACAGGTGAATGGGAGGCTCGGGAGTGTGGTGGGGATGCAGGGTCTGGGCAGGGGTGTCCCCTGTCGAGATTCTCTTTGCTTCGTACAAGATCCTTTCTATCGTCTAATGGAACGTGGGGCAAGGGGGGCGAGGGGATAGAGGGCATCGTGGGTTACGTGGATGACACGACGGTGCTCTTGGGAAGTGAGGTTGGGTTGGAGACGGTTAGAAGGTGTTTACGGATATTTTGTGGGGCAACAGGGTTGAGTGTGAATAGTGAGAAATCTAAATTGTTGGAGGGGGGATTGGGTCAGGGCCATGGTTGGGTGGTGGTGGATAGCATCACTATTTGTGGTATTGTGTACATGCGAGACAGGTATCAGACAAGGGAGGTGAATTCGGGTAGGGTGGTGCACCGGTAAAGATGTGTATGCAAGCGTGGAGACCGAGTGATCTTACCTTGAGGCAGAGGGTTAAAGCTGTGAATACGTTAGTCTACAGTAGGATTTGGTATGTAGTTGGTGTGTACCCTCTGTTGAGGGCGGATGTAAATGAGATTGAACGTAGGGTCTTCAAGTATATCTGGGCGAATGGGAGGCATTGGTTGCGGAAGGATGTGGTTAGGAATGGGGTTGGGAGGGGAGGTTTGGGGTTAATATGGTTGGAGAAGCGGCTGGTTTGTATGTATGTGAAACGTTGCCTGGTGAGGAGAGGGGGTTTGCGGAGAGAGGAGGGGGATGGGGTGGTGGGGGTGTTGCGGGAGGTGCAGGAGTGGTGGAGGGGAAAGGAGATTGACTACTGTAGAGATTTGTTGAGAAATTTATTGGTCATGGTGGAACCGCAAAAGTTGAAGGTGAAGCAGATGATGGGTTTTGGTGAGGGGGATCAGGTAGTAGAGGGTGTGGCGGTTTTCCCGGTATACGATTGGGTACGGATTTGGAGGGATTTTAGGGGACTCAGGTTACGTGCGAGGGATCGGGAACAAATGTACAGATTCTTGCTTGGGACGGTCGCTTCCAGGGCGGTGTTATACAATATGGGGTTGGTACAGGACGGTAGATGTGAGAGGTGTGGCATGGGGGAGACAGCGCTGCACGCGATTTATTTCTGTGAGGCTTTGGGTCCGGTGAGGGAATGGATGGGGGGTGGTACGCAAGCTGGGGGAGGGACTCAGGTGTTGAGAGCCCTTTTCCTGGACTTCGGTGGATTGGTAGGTGGTGCCAGGAGAGGTCTCATGTATTGTGTGGTAGATTTCGTGTGTGGGTCTTGGTGTTTGCGGGAGGTGGGGGCCCAGGAAAGGATCAGGGCTCTGGCTGCAAGAATGTATCGTACAAAGTGTAGAAACAGGCTGGTGTATGGGGGTGGTTGGGATGAGAAGTTTAGTCTGGCTTACAGAAATCTAACAGTGGGTGGGTTATTATAGGGGTTGTTGGGGGGCTTTTTTCTGCGACTGGGGAGGGCCGTGTGTTTGTGTTAGGTATGGTAGGGTCACGTATGTGTTTGTGTGTATTGGGGGTTGGCGGGGGTGATGACGGTCGACTTCTTACGAGTTGGACGGGGCGACAGTAGGAGGGGGGTGTGGCTGTGTGTTCCGGAGGGGGGTTGGTTCTTCGGGATAGGCTTAGGTTGGGGTTTGTTTTTGGTTTTTCGGGTGGGGGGGATCATGGGAAGGCGTAAGGGTTGGCCACCTCTGTGTTGGTTGTTTGTATGGTGTGTGTGATCCTTATGAATATTTTTTGCTTAAGTCTCTTGCGTTCCTTCATAACTGATATTTAATGTTGATTGTACGTTATGTTATTGGAGGACAAGGTTGTATTTAGTTTTGTGAGGTTGCCTCATGTTCAGACGAGTGTTATGGTGGTGGTTGGATTTTGTAATATTATTATGTATGTTGAAATATGTTTCAAATAAAATATAAAAAAAAAAAAAAAAAATTTAAATGAGTTCTTGCTAACTGACCAGTTTTACCTATTCGGCACGACACACACACACACACATTATATATATATATATATATATATATATATATATATATATATATATATATATATGTGTATATATACATGTATATATATACATGTATATATATCAGTATTTAAGTTAGTGGTTTCATTGAGCTTGGTGGCAATTTACAATTTAAAGTGTACAATATTAAGTGGTTTAGCGATGAAAATAGTTTATGGTGCGCAAAATGTTTCTTTTTTTTGGGGGGTATTATTATACTGTATCATAATTGTAGATGCAGGGGAGTGAACATAGTATGCTTTCCCCTTAGACTTTAAAATTATGCTATTACGGCACTTATATTGTTTGTTAAATGGGGATTCTGGATTAGGTTAGGTTGGTATGGGTTAGACTGGGTTACAACCCAACCTAACTGAATCTAAAATCTAAAAAAAAAAAAAGATAAAACTATTTTCATTGCAAAATGCACATATTATTGTACATTTAAAAAAAATAAATGATCACCAAACTTAGTGGAGCATATAAACTGAAAATTTACATTAATAATTAGTGGTTGATACTAGTCTAGTTGATAGGCTTTCTACCTAACGAACCAACTGTGTCACAGTATCAATAATGCAAAGGTAAGGTCATGACGATTTTAGAATAAAACACCCATACAAATGTTAAATAGTAAAGCTCTTTTCTCGGCAATTAAAGTCACTGTAAACAAAAACACTGATTTCATGCTATACTAAATTCAACGTAAAACTATTTGAAAGTCAAGCATTTACGAACACAATAACAAAACAAATCTGCACAAATTACCACACAAAAAGGACTGCACTCTGAACCACAACAATTACAATACAAATACTTCCACAAACCTAACAACATATAAACTCACAAAAACAAATAAACACACTACAAAACTATACGACCACTCTAACTTTTATACACCAACATCACTATAGCACCACCATAACCATCACCCTACCATTACAAATGACATCATCACCAGCACCATCACCACAACTGCAAGCGCCACCCACCATCACAAACACCACACCACCATTACAAACGCCACTATCACAAGCACCGTCACAAACACAGCCATAACAAACGCCAATATCACAAACACCCCTATCACCAGCACCACCAACGCCAACATTACCATCACCACCAACACCAACATTACCATCACCACCAACGCCAACATCACCAGTACCATCAACGACAACATCACCAGTACCATCAACAACATCACCAGTACCATCAACGACAACATCACCATTACCATCAACGACAACATCACCAGTACCATCAACGCCAACATCACCAGTACCATCAACGACAACATCACCAGTACCATCAACGACAACATCACCAGTACCATCAACGACAACATCACCAGTACCATCAACGACAACATCACCAGTACCATCAACGCCAACATCACCAGTACCATCAACGACAACATCACCAGTACCATCAACGACAACATCACCAGTACCATTAACGACAACATCACCAGTACGATCAACGACAACATCACCAGTACCATCAACGACAACATCACCAGTACCATCAACGCCAACATCACCAGTACCATCAACGACAACATCACCAGTACCATCAACGCCAACATCACCAGTACCATCAACGCCAACATCACCAGTACCATCAACGCCAACATCACTAGTACCACCAGCACTAGAACCATCATCACTATTATAGCTACAACTCTACTCAGCAACAACAAATAACTTTTATTACCACAATAAAGAATATAATTGTTATTACAACACACTCGCTGTTTTCTCACAAGACCATTACAACCACAAGTGCCATAAACCACAACACCATTACAACCACAAGTGCCATACAACCCACAACACACCAGTACCACCAACCCAACACACAAGTGCCATAAAACACACACTATTACAACCACAAGTAACCACAACACAACAACCACAAGCCAACACAACACAGTACCATCAAACCACAACACTATTACAACCACAAGTGCCATAAACCACAACACCATTACAACCACAAGTGCCTAAACAACAATAACAACCACAATGCCATAAACCCTATTACAACCACAAGTGCCATAAACCACAACACTATTACAACCACAAGTGCCATAAACCACAAACACCATTACAACCACAAGTGCCATAAACCACAACACTATTACAACCACAAGTGCCATAAACACAACACATTACAACCACAAGTCCAAAACACAACACTATTACAACCACAAGTGCCATAAACCACAACACTATTACAACCACAAGTGCCATAAACCACAACACTATTACAACCACAAGTGACATAAACCACAACACTATTACAACCACAAGTGCCATAAACCACAACACCATTACAACCACAAGTGCCATAAACCACAACACTATTACAACCACAAGTGCCATAAACCACAACACCATTACAACCACAAGTGCCATAAACCACAACACTATTACAACCACAAGTGCCATAAACCACAACACTATTACAACCACAAGTGCCATAAACCACAACACTATTACAACCACAAGTGCCATAAACCACAACACTATTACAACCACAAGTGCCACAAAACACAACACTATTACAACCACAAGTGCCACAAAACCACACCATTACAACCACAAGTGCCATAAACCACAACACTATTACAACCACAAGTGCCACAAAACACAACACCATTACAACCAGAAGTGCCACAAAAACACACCATTACAACCACAAGTGCCACAAAACACAACACCATTACAACCACAAGTACCACAAAAACACACCATTACAACCACAAGTGCCACAAAAACACACCATTACAACCACAAGTGCCACAAAACACAACACTATTACAATCACAAGTGCCACAAAACCACACCATTACAACCACAAGTGCCACAAAAACACACCATTACAACCACAAGTGCCACAAAACACAACACTATTACAACCACAAGTGCCACAAAACACAACACCATTACAACCACAGTGCCAAAACACACCATTACAACCACAAGTCCACAAACACACCATTACAACCACAAGTGCCACAAAACACAACACTATTACAATCACAAGTGCCACAAAACAACACCATTACAACCACAAGTGCCACAAAACACAACACTATTACAACCACATAGTGCCACAAAACAACACTATTACAACCACAAGTACCACAAAAACAACACCATTACAACCACAAGTGCCACAAAACAACACCATTACAACCACAAGTGCCACAAAACAACACCATTACAACCACAAGTACCACAAAACAACACCATTACAACCACAAGTGCCACAAAACTTAACACTATTACAACCACAAGTGCCACAAAACACAACACCATTACAACCACAAGTGCCACAAAATAACACCATTACACGCAACATTATAAGCAACATTACAAGCAAGAGTCAGGGAAGAATCCCTTATTCTCATCTCTCCCTCACTCAATCAATCCCTCTCCTGTGTTCCTGGCATCGTTAATCTTCCGTCCTCTCTTTCTCTGTCACTATCTGCATATTTAATATTCTCTCTCTCCCTCTCTCCTCCCTCTCTCCTCCCTCCCTCCCTCCCTCCCTCTCTCTCTCTCTCTCTCTCTCTCTCTCTCTCTCTCTCTCTCTCTCTCTCTCTCTCTCTCTCTCTCTCTCTCTCTCTCTCTCTCTCTCTCTCTCTCTCTCTCTCTCTCTCTCTTTCCCCCCGCGAAAGACAGAAAATACGAAGAAAATAATAAAGAGAGAAAGAGAAAATAAAGAAGTTAAAATGAGAAAGAACAAAGAGACGAAAACCCAGATAAGCTAGAATATAAAGAAAACGAGCACGGAAAAAAAAAAACATAAATCAACGGAAGTAATAAAAGTGAAAAATAGGAACTAATATTCTAGGAAAACCAATATTACATGTCAACACCCTGAGTCAATATTATGAGCATCTCTCGAGGGGAACTAAACAAATCAACAAACCCCTGCTTGCTGAATCGGCTGGAGAGAGACATATTGCTTTTCAAAAACGTACAACCCCCTCAAACGTCCTCATTTCATATCAAGTATAAACATTTATTTTGCATGCAAAATGTCCTTGTTGCCTTTCAGTGTTTTTGAGAACATTTTATCCAAATATTCGACTCTATTTTGCAAGACAACTATGGTTATATCCTCAATACTGAGAGTATGGAAGCGCAACAACAGTCAAATAGATTCTGAAATTGTCTCTCAGTTATGGTATCCATAATAATATACTTACGATTTCGCTACAAGAACAGTTGCAGGTTAACCTCATGCCACTTTACCTGAAACAAATATAAGTATCATAAGAAAATACTCCAGTCTGATATTCATATAAAAAAATATATAAATTTACGTTTGTTAAAAAAATCAACGCGCCCATAATCTCATTCACATCCACGGAGAAAAACATAATATTGGCATAGTTTTATAACAAATCTCAACATCATACACTAAAACTTAACATTGGAAACTGAAATGTAGCGACCAGAAAAGCGAAACACTAGATTCAGCGGAGCGTAAAAGAAACTTTAAGCTTGATAAAAGTTTCAACCCCCAACAATATACTTATCATCCACTGATACCTATTATTAACATAAGGTAGTTTTATATCAGGCTTCTATTACTTACATTATTTACTTTATTTTAATCAGGTAGGAAATGCTAAATTGGTAGGGAGTGAGATGCAATCAAGTTTGATCCAAGGAAGGGAAGGATAAATCCCTCACCACCATCAAGGCACCTTTGTTAAAGGGGTTCCATTACCTACTAACCCCCGTCTTGCAAACAAAAATAATAATTATTATTATCATATTCACGGGGAAGTACTAAACCAATGCCCGACCTTCAAGATTTTAAATTACTCATTTAGCTTTACCTGCTTTGAGTAGTATTTTCTTGTGAAAAAGTACACATGGGGGAAACTGGGAAATACCAAATAACTCGTATTAATGACCACAAGCATGTCTGCTGCATCAACAACGAAAACAGTTGGGGCAGTGGTTAGCAACAGAGTTGTAGAATAAATCCTCTGCATCAAGATTGCATAATGTTGTGTCAGGCAAGAAGCATATATTTATGGCACTCGATATCGACAGGTTGATGAGCAAGAAATACACTCGAGTATCTTTATTGACGAAACGTTTCAACTGCACAACAGGCTTTTGCAATCTCATACAGATATGACTTTTATACAACTTTATCGCTAACCGCTGCCCCAATTTACTGGCATAACTCACTTCCACTAGTGGTTCCTGCTCACCTGTAACGCCGTCTCTAATTGCTGCGCCTCTACTCTATCCCCACTATATAAAACTCCACCCTCATGATTATCCTCTAGACAGGTCATGTCTAATGGACTGAACAACTTCGATCAAAGCTAAGGGACTAAACATCTATCAACTCTTTAAGGCTGAAGAACAAAACACCCTAAATTACCTCTCCAACTCTTCCATTGTCTCCAGCATAAAAGTGCTTTGATAACGACTGAAAAAGACTGCTGTGCAGGCGAAACATTCCGGCAATATTGATTCATAAGTGTTGCATATATGTTTTATCCATTCATAATCTAAGTGCTGCATATATGTCTTATCCAAACATAATCTATCTTATTTATTATAGGCAATAAAAATTCATAAGTGTTGCATATGTGTCTTATCTATTCATAATCTATCTTATTTTTTAAAGTATTTTTTTGATCGTAGAGTGCAGGTAAACTTGCACTCTACGCTATAATAGGTTTGATAGCAAAAGCTTACAAAGTTTAAAAGCGCTGACACGCTGTCAGTGGAGGCTGTCAGTGGAGGCTGTCAAGTTCGAGAAATTTAACGATGAAATTTCTAGCCACAATATCTCAAGAGGTTTTACAATTAAAAAAAAAAATAATTTAAAGATATATTTTACATATATAAATCTGCAATCATGGCAAAGCTTAACTAGCACTAATTTTAACTGGATGGCGAATCAGTGACATGCAGCATTAATGACCGATGCCTAGTCGATAGTCTTTAAACTTAATAAAACCACAAACCATCAAGAAAACTGATGTTAAACTGAACAGATTTCGTGGCTGAGATAAGTAGGCTACTCCCTACAATACAAAGACACTCTCTAATATGAACATCTATTTTTAACATTACAAAGAAATAAAATAAAAATACTCGCGGCCGGGCGTACCTAACATTTTCTCATTTAACATAATTAATCAGTCATGGATACAAATACAATCATTCATTTTGTATGAGTGATCTACTAATCTAAAACTTTAAACATGCGTTGTTTAAACTCCAGCTTTTTTGCATATTTTGCATTTTTTCGAAATTTGTTAGCAAAATGACATACCTATGCTAAACTTTTGAACAACAGTCAAATGAAGGCTGTTCCACCTCGTTTAGTTAAGAAAACACAGAAAAAATTATAAAGTTTCGACCTGCAAACCATGATTACCGAACCAATTGCCTTTAACCAGAGGGCAGAGCCAAATCAACATACCAAATGTATTAAATTGGTTCGGGAACATTTATATTAAATGCTTTGGTTGTGCTGCACAGCTGTGGGTAAACTCTAGTCTAATTTAGTATTCAAAAACCCAGAAGACAACTCGGCTTCGATACAAAGAATTGTATTTCTCTTCGGAAAGATTTTTGTGTATTTACCACCACATATAATATTAAATACATCTTCACCTTAAATAACTGTTGTTAACCTGTAATAATAATAATAATAATAATAATAATAATAATACAATCAGAACTAAGGGCTAAACCCACAAGGGTCATACAGCTGTTAACCTCTAAACAATTCTTGGTTGTTTGGTTTAAGTGTACAGACTACATCTATGCTGTACACCAATTACGACTACTTTAATTTCTATCATTAGGGACTTTGCACTGCCCCTCTCAAGTGAATATACCTCGACAAAAATACATTCCTTAGAATATATACTCAATGGCTACATTCATGGTACTTAGCCATGGGTCACCTGAACTTTCCCTTCCCCTATACCGAAAAAAAAACTTAACCAATGTTATGTAAATTCTTACATAATTCACTCAAATTCAAATATTTTATATTAGGTAAATTAAAACATTTTATATTTGATAAATTAAGCTATTTTTATATTGAGGATATCTGAGCAAGGTTGGATCAGCAAAATTGCATGTCGGTATATAAACAAATTTGCTTAACTTTAATTATATCAAATGTTCTCCTGAAGACAGAGGTGGCGGCGAATCTTTAAGCGATTCCTTTCCATCTGAGGTGATAACCGTATGCATCTACACAACTTATTCTTATTGTCGCTAATTACTTTTTAAGTCGTCCAACATACCTTCCCCTTTTGTGTTTGCTCGCCTTTCCTTCTACATCTACTCTATTTCCACACCTATAATTCTTGTATCTAAATGTATTAACCAGGCTGTGACGGATATGTGAGCCAGAGGGCCGCCAGCACCAACAGCTTGGTTGACCAGGCTTGCACCAGACCAATAGCCTGGTCCAGGCCCGGATTGCGAGGGTAATAAAACACTCGAAACCCATCAAAATTATAGCAGAAGTATCCTGTATTCCTGAAACTACTTTTTACTTGACTTGTTTTCAGTTTATTTATTGTTGGGTTTAGCCCTGACTCTTTTCCTTTATCTTTAGTTCTTTCCTCTCCCCATCTATTCTTCAACAATCCCCACTTCCTCTTCACCCCTAGTGGGTCCTTACCTGACAAGTCTTTGTTCGGTCGTTCGAGTTTCTCTAGAGGCTTTTATGCACTCCAGTATCACTAATGTAAAAATAGTATTATTACCGTCAATTTTGAAAATCACACCAATTTTGTAAATTTCAATACAATCTGACCAGGAAGACTAATTACTTACGCTTATATGTAGGCTCCCCGCGCCACCGCTAACAGTTAATTTATATATAAAAAATAGTTTATATAGAGTATCTCTCTCTTTAAGGGCGTACTTTAAAGCTTTTAAGGGCTTCCTATCCAAGGAATTGGAGCTACCTTCATCTAATGTTGAAAATGGTATAAAATTCAGACAAGATGAAGATTATGGCACACATGTCTTAAGATAAGATAAGATTTCTTCGGATTTTTAACCCCGGAGGGTTAGCCACCCAGGATAACCCAAGAAAGTCAGTGCGTCATCGAGGACTGTCTGTCTTATTTCCATTGGGGTCCTTAATCTTGTCCCCCAGGATGCGACCCACACCAGTCGACTAACAACCCAGGTACCTATTTGCTGCTAGGTGAACAGGACAACAGGTGTAAGGAAACACGTCGAAATGTTTCCACCCGCCGGGAATCGAACCCGGGCCCTCCGTGTGTGAAGCGAGAGCTCAAGCCACCAGACTACCTTCACATTCTTTGGATCAAACCTAATTACCACCCATTCCCCACACACTTCCTTATTAATACAATAACAATAATGTCTCTCAGTAAATATGTAAGAACGTTAATAAATAGGACCTCCTAAGTCAGTAGCACAGTGGGTTTCCAACCTGCGTATAACAATAGGTATCCCATTATCTGAATCGTTACATAATTCATCTATAGTTGTAAATGATAGTGATACCGACAACAATTGAAGCGGACATTTGGATACAGTCTTGGACATTTATTAAAGGAAGTTTCGCCACGGGTGAAACAACTTTAATAAATGTCCTTAAGGAATGATGAAGCCACTTGTGGTGAAGAGTGTCCCTAGGACATTAAGTAGTGATCGTCTGGCCACCCTAGAACGCTACTAGGTAGTGATCGTCTCACCATCCTAAGACACTACTAGGTAGCGGTCGTCTGACTATCCTAGGACATTGCAAGGTAGTGATCGTCTGACTATCCTCGGATACTACTAGGTAGTGATCATCTGACCATCGCAGAGTACTACTAGGTAGTGATCGATTGACTATCCTCGAACACTACTAGGTAGTAATCGTCTGACCATCCTAGAAAACTACTAGGTAGTGATCGTCTCACCATCCTAAGACACTAATAGGTAGTGATCGTCTGACCATCCTAGAAAACTACTAGGTAGTGATCGTCTGACCATCCTCGAACACTACTAGGTAGTGATAGTCTCACCATCCTAAGACACTACTAGGTAGTGATCGTCAGACCATCCTAGGACTACTAAGTAGTGATCTACTTTTCTTTAAATGAGGTGTAAAGTCTATCTCCAGTTAGCCAGCGGATACGTAACCAATTACTGGTCACCATGTGACAAAGACCCGCGTCAGGAGACACTTGTCCTGTTTCCTAACAAATAAACCATCACCTGTAAGCCCAATCTGTTTTTCTTTTTATATATAAATCACACAAGGCGTTTAGCACAGATAAAACTATTGCACTATACTGCCATATACATTAAAATTAACGCATTCTTTCACAATAACTAAAAAATATTAAAAAAAGTAAACCGATTAATACAAAAATCCTAATTGTTCATCCAATACCATTTGATTACCGCTGGTGTGCAAAATATTTTTTCAAAATCCATTTTAACCTATGCAATTGCACAGCCCTCCAACAGCCGTATACAGTCATCTAACACCAACCTTTTTACTTTACGGTACATGAGCCAACAAACTAATCCCAGGCACCAGTGCCCAATCGAAACCCAATCCACGGCCTATATACGTAAGCCATTTTAGCCTACCATGATAGGCTGCACACGTCAGACAGTTCATACCTGCCCGGCAGCACACGAGTGTATAGTACATCTCACCGAGTTGTTCTCGCCAAGATGTACTCATCGAGTTGTACTCCCGCCCACCTGTGACTATGCCTTCAACTGTAGTACTTCTCTTCTGGCTGCAGTATAAGTGTCCATTCTCCTACTTGTTTCATATTGATCCAAGCTACGAGACTGAACACTTATTAAGGCTGAGGAACCGATTACCTCAGTTTTTCAGTGTCTTTCTTTCATAATCACTGTATTTAATTGAAAAAAAAACACTGGATGAAGAAATACTTCAAAATAAAGATACCCAGGCGTTGCAAATGTATCTTATTCACTCACTGGGCCACGCTACACATGGGTGGGCCACGCTACACATGGGTGGGCCACGCTACACATGGGTGGACCACGCTACACATGGGTGGACCACGCTACACATGGGTGGGCCACGCTACACATGGGTGGACCACGCTACACATGGGTGGACCACGCTACACATGGGTGGACCACGCTACACATGGGTGGGCCACGCTACACATGGGTGGGCCACGCTACACATGGGTGGACCACGCTACACATGGGTGGGCCACGCTACACATGGGTGGGCCGCGCTACACATGGGTGGGCCACGCTACACATGGGTGGGCCACGCTACACATGGGTGGGCCACGCTACACATGGGTGGACCACGCTACACATGGGTGGGCCACGCTACACATGGGTGGACCACGCTACACATGGGTGGACCACGCTACACATGGGTGGGCCACGCTACACATGGGTGGCCGCGCTACACATGGGTGGGCCACGCTACACATGGGTGGGCCACGCTACACATGGGTGGGCCACGCTACACATGGGTGGGCCACGCTACACATGGGTGGACCACGCTACACATGGGTGGGCCAATCTACACATGGGTGGGCCACGCTACACATGGGTGGACCACACTACACATGGGTGGGCCACGCTACACATGGGTGGGCCACGCTACACATGGGTGGGCCACGCTACACATGGGTGGACCACGCTACACATGGGTGGACCACGCTACACATGGATGGGCCACGCTACACATGGGTGGGCCACGCTACACATGGGTGGGCCACGCTACACATGGGTGGACCACGCTACACATGGGTGGGCCACGCTACACATGGGTGGACCACGCTACACATGGGTGGACCACGCTACACATGGGTGGACCACGCTACACATGGTTGGGCCACGCTACACATGGGTAGGCCACGCTACACATGGGTGGACCACGCTACACATGGGTGGACCACGCTACACATGGGTGGACCACGCTACACATGGGTGAGCCACGCTACACATGGGTGGGCCACGCTACACATGGGTGGACCACGCTACACATGGTTGGGCCACGCTACACATGGGTGGGCCACGCTACACATGGGTGGACCACGCTACACATGGGTGGACCACGCTACACATGGTTGGGCCACGCTACACATGGGTGGGCCACGCTACACATGGGTGGGACACGCTACACATGGGTGGACCACGCTACACATGGGTGGACCACGCTACACATGGGTGGACCACGCTACACATGGGTGGACCACGCTACACATAATAATTTTTTTTTAAATCTATGACATTTTTCTTGGTTTTAATAAGAATTTAGTTGGCTTTATTATTACCAATTATTTTAATGATTTAAAGTAGTTTCCATCACCAATGAAACTACAAAGACTGTCACATCATTAAATTTTAAATATATTATTATAATCAAAAGAAGCGCTAAACCACAGGGGCCATACAGCTATTTTAAACATAAAGTTGAAACTATGACCGAGTGTATGGACATAAAACCTGTCTCCTAATATGGTTAACTGATTCCCATATGTTGCCTAAGAGTTTCATTCTTCAACATGTCGGTGTTTAAAACCATTTATCACATCATGATTAATTTGGTAAAGCTTCATCTTGAATTCATGTACCCGTTGAGAGACAACACAATAAGTGTCAGGGGCCCAAGGCTGTTCAACTGCCTCCCAGCGTACATAAGGGGGATTACCAATAGACCCCTGGCTGTCTTCAAGCAGGCACTGGACAGGCACTTAAAGTCGGTACCTGACCAGCCGGGCTGTGGTTCGTACGTCGGACTGCGTGCGGCCAGCAGTAACAGCCTGGTTGATCAGGCTCTGATCCACCATGAGGCCTGGTCACAGACCGGGCCGCCTCCAGCAGCAACAGCCTGGTTGACCAGGCAAGCATCAGACGAGCCTGGCCCATGGCCGGGCTCAGAGAGTAGAGAAACTCGAAACTCTTCAAAGGTATATCAAAGGTAAGGTACCTGTAGTGTGTTCCGAGGGTCAACGTCCCCTAGCAGCTCGGTCCCCGATCAAGCCTCCCGGTGGATCTAGACTGATTATCCAGGCTGTTACTGCTGGCCGGGTCCAGTCCAGTGTGCGAACTACAGCCCGGCTGATCAGGAACTGACTTTAGAAACATATCCAGTCCCTCTTGAAGACAGCAAATGGTCTACTGGTAATCCCTATTATGTATGATGGGAAGGTGTTCAATAATCTTGGGGTCCCTTACACTTAATGTGCCGTCTGTGTACTCATGGCACCTCTGCTCTTTATTGGGGTATTTCGTACCGTCTGCCTAGCCTCTTGCTTTCGTAGGGAGTGAGTCTTTTGTGGAGATTTTTTTATTACTCCCTCTAGTATTTTCCAGGTGTAAATTATGTATTTTATTCCACAAACCTCTGGCAGTCTTCAAGAGGGACCTGGACAATTTCTTCAAATGAAGGCCCGACCACCCGGGCTGTGGTTCGCAAGTTGAACTGCGTGCGCCCAGCAGTAACAGCCTGGTTGATCAGGCCTTGATCCTCCAGGAGGCCTGGTCTGGGACCGGGCCGCACGGTGTGTTCTTGACTACTGGGTGTCACAACCTGCTCTTGAACACTAGAGGCTCACGGTCTCCTCTCGATCACTGGGTGCTCACACCACTCGGTGCTCATGGTCTCCTCTCGATCACTGGGTGCTCACAGAATGAGGCCATAGATGTTTCCCCTGAGAGGGTGTTGGGGATGGCTGCGACATCTTGGATTCATCAATAAGCTAAGTAGCAAGTTACAGTACATTATCGTAGGAGCACATTACTTCACAAGATCACAGGTATCAAGGAACCTCAGTGGATGGAAGATCACAGGTATCAAGGAACCTCACTGGTGGGAAGATCACAGGTATCAAGGAACCTCACTGGAGATCAAACATTAATTCCCCTGTATTTCAAATTTACTTTTCCTTTTTTTTTTTTTTTTTTTTTTTTTTTTTGACTAGTAACAGACAGTTCTTCTTTACGAAGTTAACACACCATTCTCGTATTATATTATCATTAGTAATAATACAAGTCTACAAACTGTTATATGTTAAAATGTTTACGTTGCTGATTCTAAATATATCAGTTTTTCTCTATCATGTAAAGTTTCTTCACAACATAATGCAGACCTTTACTTAAAGCGTATGCATAAAATGTTATCAGAAAAAAATTGTCAACTTACATATAATTTTCTGTGCAATGCATAAGTTTATTTATGAGGGGTCGATCAAACTTTACAAATGAACAAATTAAAATTCATTAAAATAAAATAAAATTAATTAGGAAACATACAAAAAAACAAACAAGAATTCTTATACAGTTTTCCGTTTTAAAGAGCAATGAAAATTATAAACTAGGCTTGTATCTGCTACTTGGATCAATATAATCAAAATTTAATTGAGCTTTACTTTAAAATATTAATCTTGAAAGGAAAATATAAAATAATATTGTATTAAGCAGACTGCTTATTTTAACAAATCATTATTAGGTATTCCCGAGGGCGATCCTTAAAGAGGTTCACTGATTTTTTTGTTCTTCCTCCAACTTTTCGATTTTTTTCTCTCGTATACTCGAGAACCCCTCAACCAATCGGCTTCAAATTTTCAACGTGTGTGCGGTAACGAGGACCAAATTCTTGGAGCAATTGGCAACGCCCCGAAATACAACTAGTTAGCACTAACTTTGTTCTTTACTAGAAGGCAAAATTCTCTAGGCATCCAGCCATCTGACTCTTCTAAATTAGAATCTAAATTCAAAATTTTATAAAGAAATTCCTTTTCCCTATCCTTCCCTATTACAATTCGTTCTACACTGACATTTAAAGCGGCTGCAGTATGCGGCCCACAACCTCTAAGCTACTGTCATCAACCTTGCCTTTTAATGCACTACTGATTATTATTATTATTATTGATGTTATTTTTATTATGGGAAGGACTAACCCCATAGGGGTCATACAGGAATAGAAGGTAATCAGGTTGCAACGGAGAAAAAAGAAGGTAGATCAAATTCTTCGTAACAAGAGCCCTTCGCCGGCATCAAGGCATCCCCTTCGAAGGGTTTACAACCAAAACATACATAAAATACACCATAGTGCTTAGTGCTGCACTCGACAAAAAAAAATTTTTATTTTTACAGAGGGAAGAAACTGTAGATGAATTATTTCCTTTAAGGGAATTAGAGTGCCTAAATGCTGATAAAGAGCTCCTTCTCCAAGGTATTGGTGCATCCCTCACTCTCAAGAATGAAAACGGATTACCTGCCATTACCCAGGCGTTGAATGATCTTGACGATGCTTTCAGCTTCCAATAATAATAATAATAACAGATTAATCGAGATTTTTTTGTTTTTAATTAAAATCAGTTTACATAAACAATTAGCAAAATTATTCATGTCAGCATGTTCATTATCATCATAATAATAACTCAGAAGTTATGTCATTAATCTATTTCTTGGGGTGTGGGTTTGAAAGTCACATGGCTGTGATGCTAAGGACTTTAAAAATAACAGTTATTATGGGAATAAAGTCTAACCTTCTATTAATATCACGCAAGAAGAAGGAAAAGAAACCCACTGAGGAACACTGGACAATGATAATTGCAACAAAAATAGAGGAAAGACAAAGATGAACAGGGAGAATATATAAAATAATTTTTTTGCTTAGTATGTATTATACAAATAGTGACAGCGCTAGTTAGTTTGATATCTTTATAATGCACCCCATACCCATCCTGTGGGCGGTAGTCACCCCATACCCATCCTGTGGGCGGTAGTCACCCCATACCCATCCTGTGGGCGGTAGTCACCCCATACCCATCCTGTGGGCGGTAGTCACCCCATACCCATCCTGTGGGTGGTAGTCACCCAATACCCATCCTGTGGGCGGTAGTCACCCCATACCCATCCTGTGGGCGGTAGTCACCCCATACCCATCCTGTGGGCGGTAGTCACCCCATACCCATCCTGTGGGCGGTAGTCAAAAGATTACAGAGGTACATATGGGTCCAGGGACTGGACCCCAAAGTTTTGATAGCTGAGCAAGTTACAAAGGTAATGAACTAACAAGCTACAAAGGTAATGAACTAACAAGCTACAAAGGTAATGAACTAACAAGCTACAAAGGTAATGAACTCACAAGTTACAAAGGTAATGAACTCACAAGTTACAAATGTAATGAACTCACACGTTACAAAGGTAATGAACTCACACGTTACAAAGGTAATGAACTCACAAGTTACAAAGGTAATGAACTCACAAGTTACAAAGGTAATGAACTCACAAGTTACAAAGGTAATGAACTCACAAGTTACAAAGGTAATGAACTCACAAGTTACAAAGGTAATGAACTCACAAGTTACAAAGGTAATGAACTCACAAGTTACAAAGGTAATGAACTCACAAGTTACAAAGGTAATGAACTCACAAGTTACAAAGGTAATGAACTCACAAGTTACAAAGGTAATGAACTCACAAGTTACAAAGGTAATGAACTCACAAGTTACAAAGGTAATGAACTCACAAGTTACAAAGGTAATGAACTCACAATTTACAAAGGTAATGAACTCACAAGTTACAAAGGTAATGAACTCACAAGTTACAAAGGTAATGAACTCACACGTTACAAAGGTAATGAACTCACAAGTTACAAAGGTAATGAACTCACAAGTTACAAAGGTAATGAACTCACAAGTTACAAAGGTAATGAACTCACAAGTTACAAAGGTAATGAACTCACAAGTTACAAAGGTAATGAACTCACAAGTTACAAAGGTAATGAACTCACAAGTTACAAAGGTAATGAACTCACAAGTTACAAAGGTAATGAACTCACAAGTTACAAAGGTAATGAACTCACAAGTTACAAAGGTAATGAACTCACAAGTTACAAAGGTAATGAACTCACAAGTTACAAAGGTAATGAACTCACAAGTTACAAAGGTAATGAACTCACAAGTTACAAAGGTAATGAACTCACAAGTTACAAAGGTAATGAACTCACAAGTTACAAAGGTAATGAACTCACAAGTTACAAAGGTAATGAACTCACAAGTTACAAAGGTAATGAACTCACAAGTTACAAAGGTAATGAACTCACAAGTTAAAAAGGTAATGAACTCACAAGTTACAAAGGTAATGAACTCACAAGGTACAAAGGTAATGAACTCACAAGTTACAAAGGTAATGAATCATGTAAGTAAATTTAATTACTTACGTTTATACATGGTTACAATCATGAACAAATTATAAAGTAATGAGCAGTTCACTAGTCTACACCCGGTCACAACTGTAATGAGTTCTTGGCGCAAATTTTAATTGTTGGGTCTCACACACACACACACATACATACATACACACATACATATACACACATACACACACACACGCACATACAACATGCCCAGTTTTCAATCGACATGTGCCCAGGACAAAATGGTAACTAATACACATACATACACACACACACACGTAGCAATGCTTTATTTACAGGGAGCAAAGTCAGGGTATTTTTCCAGAATGGTCTGTAATATACCACTGTGGATAAAATACTTTGACATATCTTGAACATTTCTGAGTGAGTTGTCTCTGAATTCATTAATTTTATCGCACTCCAGTACATAATGACGCAGGGTGTGACGCACTCCAGTACATAATGACGCAGGGTGTGACAATAATCCAACTGGCAAAGTTTACATTTTGTTTGGTCTACATCTGGTGGTGGTGATTTAACCTGCCAAAGATACTTGTAACCCAGCCGGAGGCGGGCGGTAGTGACATCCAAGAGTCTGCTTATTTTGTTGGATGCACCATAGACATGTGGCTCCTCCTGCATGATAGAATGATGATAGATGGACTGACTGGTGTCACTCTCCCTGAGTCTTAAGTCAATAAAATTCAGTTGAAGTTCTTTTCGTATTATTGTTCTCAAACTGCTAACTGACAAGCCAAGATTGTAATCTACCCCATCTTTGAAAGCATAAAACTTAGCCAATTTATCAGTTCTATCATGCATCTGAAGACCAATGTGAGATGGAATCCACAGCATGTGCACTCTGACTCTACTATCCACAATCCTACCATACCTGTGTCTGGCTTCTGACACAAGCATGCTACAAGTTATACTTGATGAGTTGAGAGCATTTATGGATGACAGAGAATCAGTTACAATTGGAGAGTCAACCTTAAATACATGGACGCATCTGAGTGCAAGGAGTATGGCAAACAGTTCTGTCTGAAGGGTAGAGGCCCAGTTATTGATGCGTGCTCCAATTTCTTTAAGAGAGCCATCACTCTGTATGACAACAGCAGCACTACCAGCTGCACCAGTGGATTGGTGAACAGAGCCATCAACGTAAATAATTTGTGAGAGAGTGTGCTGTTTGGCTAAATTATCAATACAGTTTAAGGCATCATGTTTGGCTTCAAGGCGAAGCTTTGGTTGTGATTTAAGAAGTAGTTTGGGGGGAAATGGAGGGATGGTAGTTTGGAATGGGGTAATATTCCATGGAGCGGAGAAGTGCCGCTGTTGCCTTACTTGCCACAGTTCATGTATCTGATACATGCGGAGGTCGGTTCCAGTTTTTTCGATCCATCTGGAGGGATGTTCACCAGTGCTGAGGAAAGTTTGGAGGGCTTCTGTGCAGGGGTTTGAATGGGCTTGCCTGAGCATATTAACCCCAATTAGGATATTTCTTTCAGTAACACGATCTCTGATGCTTGGAATATCAAGTTCTTTCTGCATATTTAAAATTTTGGCAGTACGAGGGCATCCTAAAATGATCCTCATTGCTTCGTTGTGCAGTTTTTCCAGCCCTTCAAGCTTCCAGTCAGACACAAGAGCAAGTAGTGGCGCAGCATATCTAGAAGCGAGATTACCGAGTTAACATTAATTGCATGTGGAGGAGACGTCGATATTATTGCATTAACTGAGACATGATTTAATTTGAAGAGTCAGAAAATTTTGTCTCTCTTGCTTCAGCAACAGACAGAGAATCTATTTAGGTAGATTTTATACTACATGAAAAGCTGGTTTTAGTTAACTTATACGGACCCCCCGAACTTAGAGAACAGCCAAGAGAAAATGCTTTGAGACTATTTTAATTTCAGCCAAACTGACCGGGAATATAGTCCAGCGACTTCCTAAGAGATTGTCCAGGAATGTTGTTTTTAAAGGAGTTTGTGACAGAACAAACTAGAGGTAATAATCTGCTTCACCTGATGCTGGCAAACAAGAAGACACTTGTAAACAATATAAGAGATGACAGAAGAGCAGTGTATATCTATATTTATTCCATCTGTGGTGGAATTTATTCCACCTGGGTAAAGTTTATTCCACCTGGGTGAAATTTATTCCACCTGGGTGAAATTTATTCCACCTGCTTTTCTACTTACTCCCCCTTTTTCCTCTCTCTCGACAGCTTTGTGACCTCAGGAGTCACCGTGACAGTTATTTCTTCTTTACCAAGTGGGGAGAATAAGGTTTCTTTTAAAGACTTTCCATCACCTCAGAGGAGGGTAAAGAACTAGAATACCATATCTCATCTGCTTGCTATGCCTAAATCTTCAATGGCTATTAGAAGTGAGATCTATTTCTTACCAGATGACTGATATTCGCACATAAGAGAACTTAATTAGCTCTCATTGCCAGTATCGTCAACAGAGCCCCAAGGCAGGGCAGAGCTGGCTCTTGAAGCCGGCGAGTTTGAATGCAAAGTCAGTTCGAATCCGGCACCATGCAGGACACACACAGCTATGTGTCCTGCGCGGGAGAACACGGGGGCCAGGCTCCTAAATCCCCGATCTCTAATTTGACGTGTGCTCCAACGCCTATTCAAGGACGGGCGTGAGAGTCTCGAGACTCATTTAAGTGATTTAGTAGATCTCTGGATCTAAGCTAGAGTTCACAATCAGAGGAGTGAGCTGTGACCTCGTGGGTGTTACTAGTGCGTGGGTGAAGATGAGTGTCAATTATAATCATGACCGCTCATCATTTAGCAGGACAGAAGTTAATGTGTGTCCTGTGTTGACGTCTCAAGCCCCACGTTGAGTCTCCAGGTAGAAGACCTGGGGTACATAAATCAATTTCTCCAACTTGTTCATTAAGTAGAATGCAATCCATTATCTTACACAAGGTACATTTATTTCTTACACATTTATTCATTTTCCGCGGTATACAGGTAATGTAGTTTACGTGTAATAAAATATTGTTAGGCACAAAAGAAAGCCACTAGCATTTCGGGCAGGTAGGTAGGGACCTAACTGGTATACAGCTTAATGTGAGTCAGTCCCAGAGCTGGTCAAGTGTCATTCGTCACACATCGTAAGCACCTACGTGTCACTCTACACTCCATTCAGTGACTAAGTGTGCTGGATTACACTACTTGGTAAGGTACCAGGTACCAAGTGTCATCAAGGACATCACATTTGTAAGTAGCCAGTGTCTAGTATACTTGGTTTGACAGCCACGTTGTGGAGGAAATGATCGTCATGTCTTTAGAATCCATAGGGAGGGTGGCGGGATCTTGATTAGAGAGCTAGCTCTAGTTAACAGTCAGTCAACCACACGTAAAGATAATCCTCCACACATCCATTACCTACCTTCTCCCCTCTTCCCTCGCCTACTCTACCTCCATGAATTCTCCTCTTCCCCTACATCTCTTCTTCATTAACCTCTCCTCTCACTGCTTCTCTCCCCTCATTTCACAATCAACCTTTGGACTCTCACCACCACTCCTCTCTTTAAAGAAGAAGTTAAAAGTACGCTTGTCTCCCCGGATACCAAAACAGGAATTAATTTTAACCTGACGAGAGCCCCATCCTTTCCTTTTCTCCTCTTCCACTCCCTGTCATTTTAGCCCTTCCCTATCCTTTACCCATGCTTCCTCTCCTCCCCTCACCCTTCTCATTTTCCCTCACTCTTCATCTTCCTTCACCATTTTCATCTTTCCCAATACTCGTCTATCCTCACCCTTCTCATCTTCCCTCATCCCTCTCTTCATCCTTTCTTCCCTCACCCCTCTCACCTTCCCTTCCCTCTTGTTCCCCTCTTCCCTCACCCTTCCCCTTCCAATCTCATCTTTGATCTCTCGGCTACGCTCTAAATACGAATGAAACAAAGGGAGAGAGAGAGCAAGAGAAAGAGATCTTCAACATCTGATTTCTCTCTCATGTGGAAAAAACGTGAAATGAAACTTGGGTTGAATCAAAACAGTCAAACCTCCGCCTGGCTGCGTGGCAAAGGCCCAGAGATCCTACATATAAACCGCTGGCACCAAGAAGAGGCTAGGCGATCCCCGCCACTAAGGCCCACATTCCTGTAATTAGAAGGTTGGGTTAACGACCTTGCCGGTGTAGTGTTGTGGCGTCGGCGTTGAGGGTGCGGATTGGTTGTGGCACACGCAGGAATCAGATGAAAGATCAACACTGCTCGGGCTTTGGCTGCTGCTACTGCTCCTGTTGCTGCTCTTGTTGCTATTGTTGTCGCTGCTTCTTCTCCTCTTGTTGCTAATGTTGCTGCTGCTTCTGCTCTTGATGCTGCTGCTACTGCTCTTGTTGCTGCTGCTGCTGCTGCTGGTTCTGCCCTTGATGTAGCAGCTGCTGCTCTTCCTGCTGCTGTAGTTGAACTGCATTTGTTACTGATGTTATTGCTGCTACTATGTACTGCAGCTAGTTAGTACCTCTGCTGGTGTTGCTGGTCTTGTTGTTACTCTCGTTTCTACGGCTGCTGCTGTTCTTGTTACTGATGCTGTTGCTGATGTTGTTGATGGTGCTGCTGATGACTATGCTGCTGTTGCTGGCGCTATTATTGCTGCTCCTACTACTGTTTTTATTTCTGCTATTGTTAGTTGTGGCTACTTTTAATGTTGCTGCCATTATTTTGTTGCAGTTGCTGCTGTTACTGTTGCTGAGGATGCTTTTGTTGCTGCTGTTGCAGTCGTTGGTACTTCGACTGCTACTGCTGTTGTTATTAATGTTGCTACTGATGTTACAGCTGGTACTACTGCTGCTAATGCTGTTGCTGCTGCTGCTACAACTTTGTTACTGCTGCTGTTACTTCTGTTGTTGCTGGTGCTATTAGTTATGCAGCATCTGCTAGCAATGCTGTTGCCACCACTAAAGCTACTAGACCAACGTCCAGCCAGCTGAAGTTCGCCACTTTCTCCCAGCTGGTTTTCGATGACTTATGCAGCAATCATTTCCGGATGATTCCTAGACAATCCCTGAATTATTCCCGGTAGATTCCTGCATGATTCATGGAGGATTCCTGGAATATTGCAAGATGATTCCTAGATGATTTCCAACATTTACATGTCTGGGCAATTTTTGATCGTCTGGCAAATATTGTTTGTGTTGTTTTGTTCTTGTTTACACCATTCTGGTGTACTACCTACTATAAATGATGTACAGTTAGCCGGTTAATTTATTATCTTTCAAGTTTATAGACTACAGTCTTAACTGTACATGTCACCTGCACACCATCAGCCAAAGATTCTTTAATCTTAAATACAAGGAATAAAGTAAATTTTTAAAGTATATACATTAAGTCCTAACTTAACGTCGTTTCGTTATAACGTTGATGAGAAAAAAAATCGATTCCCAACTGGGGCCACTGTGTGTGTGGAGTTTGCACATTGGTTTCTGAACTGCCTGGTGGTACGAGGTGCTTCTTACAACTTACAATTTTCGCTTTGCAAACATTTATACCTTGATTTAACACTGTTGCAATGAGTGTTAAAGGTGCACTATGCATCCCTGATGTTTATATCAACTAGCCTATGATGAAACTCATTTTGTTATACGTCGGTTCACTTAAAGTCGCAGTTTCCAAGAACCTATCAACGACGTTGACGACTTATTCTACATACATAAACACCTTCCAATTACATTTACACTCTTGTTCTCAGTGCATACTTATCAAGGGATGTATGTACACATCAGAAAATATCAAAGAAAATACATCAGAAAATACAAGAGCAGCTTACCGCACTGTTGTGGGGTAAGCTTGGCTGGTTAACTCGGTCTACAAGGATCATTAAGACTATGCAACTTGTTCAATAAGTATTAAGGTATACTCTCAAGTGTATATATACACTGAGAGACCTACAAGGAATATATACACCTCTCAGCGTGTACATTCTTGCTCTAAGCTATTCTCATTGGTTATGTGCTCAATTTAACGCATTCATAAAATATTTACAATGATATTGAATAAGACTATAGTCTAGAAGTAATAATAATAATAATAATAATAATAATAATAATAATAATAATAATAATAATAATAATAATAAATTAGAAAAGGAACGGGTGGAAACATCAGGACGTGTTTCCTTAAGACACCTGCTGTCACTGTTCACCTAGCAGTAAAATAGGTACCTGGGTGTTAGTCGACTGGTGTGGGTTGCATCCTGGGACAAAACTAAGCTAATTTGCCCGAAATGCTCTGCAAAACAAGGAGCTTTCTATATAGTAGTATGTCATTGATGTCAGCTAGCCCTGTATACCTTGTACATGTACTTGTAGAAATAAAGATTATTATTATTATTATTATTATTATTATTATCTTGCATCGAACCTGATTACTTCTCATTTCCCCAGGAGCTTTACTACTCCTACGGGTTTAGCGCTCCCGCGAATATTATAATAATAATAATAATAATAATAATAATAATAATAATAATATATCGATAGAGGACTTTGTTCATACTTTATTATCAAGACTCAATATATGCCGACTGATTTACGTGTTATAAATTGTTAAAAATACAATTCAGGATAAGCAGACGAAGCTACAGATTAAGGCCACAGCTGCTCCTCCCTCCTACCCTCCCTTCCTCCCTCCCTTCCTCCCTCTCTCCCTCAGCAGGAAAGAAGATAAAGACAGACCAGTAGCGAGCTCTCCTTTACTACGAAGAAAGGATTGTAGGAATGTTCTATCCCTCCTGCAGCAGCAGGAAGGGCGGATGGTGTCCTTTAACCTAGGTTGGGAGGTCAGAGCTTGTTCCCTTCCTTAGGTGGGTAGAGTGGCAGGGTGTCCCCTTCCTTCCCTTCCTTGAGTGGAGTGGGCAGTGTTTCCCTTTCCCTTCATTCCTTACGTGGGGAGGTTGGCAGTGTCCTCTTTCCCTGGATGGGGAGGGTGGCTGGGTGTCCCCTTCCCTTGGGTGGGGTGGGCGGCAGCGCCCGGGGCGGTGGGCGGTAGTCAGGATCAAAGTTGATGTATGAGTAATGAGGGCGGGGCCCGCGGGCAGCACTGCGACTCTCTGTTGTCTCAATTGTAAAAGTCTTTGTGGCGGGCGATGGTCCTTGTGATGCTTGTTTGTACAAGTGCTGAGTCCTCCCTCTCCTCCTGCCCGCCCTCCAACCCGCCCACCTGCGATTTGTGGGACTTCCATCACAGGGATTCAAGGAGGGATTTGTGGGCCCTCCACCACAAGGATTCGAGGAAGGATTTGTGGTTCCTCCACCACAGGGATTCAAGAAGTGGTTTGTGGGCCCTCTGAGGGATTTGTGGGCCCTGCATCACATAGATTCAAAGATAAATGTGTGTGCCCTCCATCACAGGACTTCAAGTATGAATTTATGGGGCCGTCTCTCTTACCTGGAGTCACTTCATGGTGGGATTTGTGGACCCTCCACCAGAGATTCAGGAAGGAATTTGTGGGCCCCTAGAATTGCTAAGCATTAATTACACACAAGTGCTAGCTGATTTGGGCCATAGAGCTGGAAAAAAATGGTCGTATTCATCAAATTCTGAGTTTATATTATTTTAATATACTCTTTCTCGTTCGCGTACCAGCTGTCCATGGCGGCTCATTCCTAACGTTCAACCCCCACCCCCCTTTCCTCATTTCAATGTTTTTTTTGTCATATACTTTTTAAATTGTTTCGTAATGGAACCCAGTTTTTTTCATTTTTCACCCGTGTATTTACGATATTTTATTCGCCTTTAAAGTACACATTTTCGATCTTTCATTAAGGTTCAGTTGTTCCTTGTACCTGGTCAACCATAGTTCTGTCCGTTTTGAGTTTACATTACATTTTATGTTTGTTAGTCAAATTCTGCTTTTACTTTTATGTCATATACTACTTTTTTTTATTCCTGCTAAATCCTTAGCTGCTCACTTGGTATTCACCCAGTACCCGGTCAGCCGTAGCTCCTCATTCTGGGTTTTCCTTTCATTCTCTTTTTATACGTATTTTGCCAATTTTTGACAATACTTTTAAAATACACTATTTCTGAATCCGATACTTAATTCCCAGCAGCGTTGGCGAATAAATATCAGAAAAAAATGGAGGAGGCAGCATCCGGTCGGGTACCCGCGGTAAGCTTTCTCGTGAATCAAAATCAATTAGCAATGAGAAGTTTATCAGTAAGCCGTTCTGCATTGGCCATTTTTATATACTACAATGGTCCCTCCACAACAGAAATCCACCTTGGTATTTATGGTGATGATGTTGATCCCCACCTCTGGGATCCATGGTGGGATTTATGCCTTGGAACCCTCCATGCAAATATGTGACATATATGGTAGTGACGTAGACCATCCACCAAGAGTGTAATATATGGTGATGCTATGGGACCAAGCACTAAAAATGGGATATATGGTGGTGGTAAGGGACCCTCCATCAAAAGTGGTATTGTGAACACTCTTCCCTCGAGGGAGGTACCTCGATGACGCTGAGGGCTCTTGATTCAAGGAATTGGATTTCCTCCAATTACCCCCATAAGCTACATTACTCTTACGGGTTTAGCGCTCAAACTCCTTCCTGAATGTAGTAGTAGCAGTAATAATAACGTGGAGTCTCCAGCAAAGGTACGGTATTTAGTGGTGCTCTGAGATCCTCCAACAAAGATGTCAAATGGTGTGATGCTGTGGGTTGTCCACCACAGGGTTCCATGGAGGTGCTGTGGACCCTCCTGAGGGCTTAGTGGTCATGTGACCAGCGTCCACTGCGGTACAGCCTCCGTCTGCGCGCGTCTATGTGTTTAGTAGAGGAGAGAAGAGGTGGGGAAGAAAAAGCAGTAAGGGGGGGAGGGGGGTGGCACTGTCAGGTCTGGTCGCAGCCAGTCAACAAAGACTTCAAGCTGACTGCCAAGACAAGCAGATGAAATATCTTCCAGGAAAGAGTTGGTCTGGTCAATGGTAGTTGCGAGGAAAGAGCCACAGAAGAGCTTGCAATCCAGTCATTATTATATAACCTTCATGCCTTCGAATCCAATCCTCATCATCCTTCTTAGGCTCACTCGAATCCAATCCTCGTTATCCTTCTTAATGTACTGAAATCCAATTCTCATTAATGATGCACTGGCATCCAATCCTCATTATCTTTAATGATGCACTCGAATCTAATCATTATCTTTCTTAATGATGCCCTCGAATCCAATCTTCATTATCCTTAATGATGCACTCGAATCCAATTATTAACTTTCTTAATGATGCCCTCGAATCCAATCCTCATTATCCTTAATGACGCTATTTTATTTCTTCCCCTCTTACTCCCCTTCTTTCTCCTTTAATTTATTCCGTTTAATATATCTCTCTGATTGTTTTCTCCAGCTACTGTTCTCAATCTCACTCCTTCCCTCTCACGCCATCACTCTTTCCCTCTCCCTCACTCCTCTCACGCCATCACTCTTTCCCTCTCCCTCACTCCTCTCACGCCATCACTCTTTCCCTCTCCCTCACTCCTCTCACGCCATCACTCTTTCCCTCTCCCTCACTCCTCTCACGCCATCACTCTTTCCCTCTCCCTCACTCCTCTCACGCCATCACTCTTTCTCTCTCCCTCACTCCTCTCACGCCATCACTCTCTCCTTCTCACCCCCGTCACTCCTTCAAAACAAGGAGGAATACTGCTGTACATTAACCTCTATTAAGGCGAGCAAAACTGCAGATCTAAAGAATGTCCAGAGGATTTACGTATGAGCAGCTAAATTAATGGGAACGTTTGAAGCCCCTCTACCTGTACTCCTTGGAAAGCAAGTGACAAAGTTACATCATAATTTACACCTGGAACAACCTCTTGGACTGGTCCCAAATCTGCAAACAAAAATCACTCCCTACAAAAGCAAGACGGTGCAAAATACCCTCAAATGAACAGAAGGGGTACCATGAGTACACTGAGTGAACACAATACGTGTAAGGGGCCCAAGACTTTTCAACAGCCTCCAGTCATTCATAAGGAGGGGCTGCCAACAGACCCCTTGTTAGCTTCAAGAGAGAACTTTATAAATTCATAAAGTTAGGTCCTGCTCAGCCGGTTCGTATGTTGGATTGCGCACTGCCAGCAGTAAAAGCATAGTTGATCAGGCCTTGATCACCAGGCTTGGTTTAGGACTGGGCTGTGGGGGCGTTGACCCCCAAACATCCCTCAGTTATCCTTAAGATACCTCACTCCTTCATTCGTTCCCTCTCTCCCTCGCTGCTCCCTCTCATTCCCCTACTCCTTCCCTCTCTATCTCACTCCTTCCCTCTCTACCTCACTCCTTCCCTCTCACTACCATACTCTTCCCTCTCACTACCTCAATCCTTTCCTCTCACTATCTCACTTCTCTCTCACTACCTCACTCCTTCCTTATCACTGTTATACTCCTTCCCTCTCACTACCTTACACTTTGCCTCTCACTTCTCACTACCCCATGCCTTAGCTCTCACTACCTCACTTCCTTCCTCTCACTACCTCACTCCTTCCTTCTCACCCCTTCCCTCTCACACCCTTCCTTCTAACTACCAAATTCGCTTGGTTTATTTAGTAATTCTATCTCAACCTACTTCCTCGTCACAGGAAAATCCTCTTACAATTTCTCGTGCACCCACATTCTTCTGGGTCCTTCTCTCTCCTTACCCTTCAATCCTTCCTTTCCACACTTCTCTGTAAATTATCTTTCCTACGCAATCACACTACCCACTCTGCCTTCCAGCTGTACTCTCCTCGCTCACACACTCTCCAGTGGAAATTCTTCCTTCCTCCCGTCTCGCACCTCCTCTTCTCCTATTACTTCAGAGCGAGCATTTATTAGAACGTTTCGCTGTGTAGAGCTTAATCAAGTTTCGACTTGTTAAAGTTCTACACAGTGATAAAAGTTGTCCCAATTAAAGGTCATTCTGCAACCTGGGTCTTGATTCACTAATTATCAACAATACGCCATTTTCATCCAGAATTCACATTTTTTTCGTCTTACCCTTCCTCCTTTTCATTCAATTCTACCTCATCGTCTCCTCTCTCTTCCATCTCGCGAATGTTTCCTGAACATTTTCCACCAGCTTTTCCCCAGTGTCTTAAATTCTCATACCTCCTATCCTATCAGCCACACCTTACATTCTCCCCCGCCCTTACCTCTCCTCTCTGGCTGCTCTTCCCTCCCCGCTCTTCCCCTCCCCTATCCCCAGACAAGTGTGGTTCCAGCATCTCAAGAGTAACACAGTGTGCGGAGACATAACTTGACCTGGAGCGGCCCACGTCAAGATCCTTGTTCTTTGCCATACGGATGCGCCGCTCGTGAACACCTGGCCAGATCTGCATACCAAATCATAACACAGTAGCCCTCGCCCTCCCCACTGCCTCTCTCCACACTCACAACTCACACCGGCACACCGTCTCGGCTCTCAGGTAGACTTCAGATTGCCTCCCTCTCTATTTCTAACACCAACTTTCCTCCCTGTGTCACAGACGTACCTGCGTGCGGCATGTGTGTGTGTGTGTGTGTGTGTGTGTGTGTGTGTATGTATGTGTGTGTGTGGTGTGTGTGGTGTGTGTGTATGTGTGTGTGTATGTGTGTGTATGTGTGGTGTGTGTGTGTGTGTGTGTGTGTGTGTGTGTGGTGTGTGTGTGTGTGTGTGTGGTGTATGTGTGTGTGTGTGTGTGTGTGTGTGTGTGTGTGTGTGTGTGTGTGTGTGTGTGGTGTGTGTGTGTGTGTGTGGTGTGTGTGTGTGTGTGTGTGTGTATGTGTGTGTGTGGTGTGTGTGTGGTGTGTGTGTGTACTCACCTAATTGTGGTTGCAGGGGTCGAGACTCAGCTCCTGGCCCCGCCTCTTCGCTGTCTGCTACTGGGTCTCT
>WNWK01009976.1:0-35000 GCA_009830355.1 Cherax destructor | reverse complement strand
TCTCATTACTCAAAATTGGTTAGATTCTACTTGACTCCATAAAAACTAAAAATAGTAAAAACACACCTTTCAAAAACTAAGATAAAATGTATATTATGTAGGTATATACACACGGTTTTACATAGCATTATTAAAATTATACTATGGTGTAAATGATGATTTTGGGCAAACATTGAGGGTAAATTATGCAGTTAACCTAGGATAGCTTAACCATGAATAATGTAATCTAGAATAATCTCACCTAGGATAACGTAAACAGTATAGCCTATTCCAATGAGATCCTAAAAAAAAGATTGTGACCGATATATATATATTTTTTCTTTTACAATTGAAGGTTTGCCTACCCCTTAGTCTCTTTTCTCCCAGGAAACCCTTAAATACCCCGTGGAAAAGTTCCAGCAGATGCCCATGATTGTGAATGAAATACATCATAGACACTAAGATAACCCGAAACCCCTAAATTGACTTGTAAAGAACACTGGTATATATGTTACATGTACTAGATTATTCTACATAATTGCTTTTCCAATTTTTAACTGATTATATTTGCACCTAATTAGTTTTTTCCAGTTTTCGATTAAACTACCATTAGTACAAAATAATGCCAAGTGGGCAATTCTTCACGCCCTTAAATACGCCCTTAAATACACAAGAATCATCAACATGAAAAGAGAAACTAATTTTTTTTGCATCTAATAAACCTTATTTTAACAGCTTCCTTATAAACTGTACACACATGCGCGATTCAGTGAGCGAGTTATTAATGAATTCATAATGAGAAGCGCTAAACTTGTACGGGTCATACCTCGCCAGAGGAATGGGAGGTAGTCAGTCAATCCAAGGAAAGAGAGAGTAGCGACAATTCGTTGTCTCAAGAGCCTTTGATCAGTATCGAGGCACCTTACTTGATGAAAGGTGGGTTATTATTGATAAAATTTCCTGGTTTCATTTCTGCACTATTTCTTGATCAAAACCGGCCGATATTAATGTGAGTGTGCAGGAAACACACTTATATGATGTGAAAATTGTTATTGATCGACATCTCAGCCATAATAACACTATAACAATAATGAAGCGACCCGGCACCGGTTGGTTGCTGGTCACAGCCTCGCCAACAACCACCACCACCCGGACCTCCCTACTATATTTCATTATTGAACCTAACCTTGCCTAACCTTGACTAATAAATCCCCTCAATGAAGGTTCCTTGAAGCTGGTGAATGGCTCTTCATCTAGGGAAGTGGATCTGTGCTCCAGTTCCCTGAATTAAGCCTGAAAGCCTTCCATCCCCCCAACAGGCGGTGTATAATCCTACGGGTTCAGCACTTCCCCCTAGATTATAATAATAATTGAATAATAAATATTGACGTAGGAAGTGATGAAAGAAAGTGGATAGTTGTGTGAGGGTCAGTGTTGGTGGTAAGACATCTGCTGTCCATGTTCATCTATCAGTAAAATAGGTACCTGGGTGTTAGTCGACTGGTGTGACTCGCATCCTGGGGACAAAATTAACCTAATTTGCCCGAAATGCTCTGCATAACAAGGGGCTTTCTGTATAGCAGTATGTCATTAATGTCAGCTAGGCCTGTATACCTTATACATGTTCTTGTAGAAATAAAGATTATTATTATTATCACCTACCACCACCGCCGCCGAGTCGCTGTTGTCATTATTATTATTATCATTACGATTGATATGTCGATAAATAACAATTTACACAAGAGATAAGTGCGTTTCCTGCATCAACCACACCAATGTCGGACAATTTCGATCAAGAAATAGTGCTGATTTGGTAACAGGGAATTTCGTCAATATTGACCGTGAGGGGCCTTGTTGAATGGGGCCTGACCCAAGGAGCTTCTCTTTCCTTGAATCAAACTTGCTTCCAGGTCCCAAAGCGTCACGACTTCTACGGGTTTAGTTTCCTTGTGAATATTTAATGTTCACACGTTGTCATGTATTCTGCATATTAAATCATTTGGTTTTAATCTAAAGAAATGTCTGGATTGGAAACGGCCTTACACAATTTATTATTATTATAGCTATTAAGTTTTCGTATAGTCTAGATTACCCCTAATTTAATCATTAAAGACAATGAAGTATATAGTCATAAATATTAGGAATGAGAAAATGTTTTTTTCTTGCTCATTTAAGATGTTTAATTCATCTTACCTTATGTTGCAACCATCTTAGCAATTTCTTTCATCGAAAAGTTCATTCGGAATTTTTTCTAATGCATAAAGTTAAAAAAATAACGACACAATCACTTAAAATAGAGATATGACAACACAACACGATTACCCCTCAGAGACCCTCGTGGCCTCACTAGGTAAACAGTGGCTCTCTACTTCCTGCTCGCATACCCTAGAATTTATATAGATTCCTACATTACTCATAATTATTAAACTCAGTGTCTACCAGTGATGAAATAATCTTATTTCTTGTGAATTTTCCTTAATTATAATTTTGAGGCTTGTGTTCTTTTACCCCACTAAGACTAATAATGAAATACCACCTTGAGCCTGATATAAAAGATATAAATTTTCATGTCGGTTTTACATTAATCGCGTACATAATAAATTTTTCGCATATAAAGAATAAAGTTTATAAAATTAATTATATCGATTGCGGTAATAATGAAGCAGATACATAGCTGATATTGCTAGGTTTAAAATCTATCGACTGCATGTGATTCTTAAGACTGCAATTCACTTTCAGGTTAATATAAAAATTATATTTGTATTAAATTTGACCAGTCTACTGTGATATCGATATCAAGATTTATTTGCTCTTTTTTCGAAAACAGATGCAAATGAAAGGCATATAATGGCCGTAAGTCCAGTCCCCAGGTAAGGAACGAGCCACGAAAATAAAAGCAAAAACCAAACAACACCAAGGGTAGTTTTTTAAGTGTCCCTTAATATTTACACTATAGAGTGCGATAGAGTATCAGTATAGGTAAACACCATACATATCAGAGTAATAATAAGTGAGAGCAATGCAAGTTCACTCACTGCTATTGGCTTATACAAGAGACTAATATATGTACTCAGCCAGCTAGTGAGAGACTGATTTCAACCAGGGGTGTAAGTATAACATCAATTCGGCTGGAGTCAACCTCTTCCCCAGCTGACTGGCGTATAACCCTGGCAGTTAATCAGCGCGGCTGGAGGCTCCAGCAACCTCATCACCAATTGTAGCTGGGACGGTACAGAAGGAATGCAAGAAGTGGTTGTGTGATGAACGCTGAATAAATTGTAAATTTAGTTCTCAATCTCCAAGAGCTGTATAACCCTCACGGATTTAGTACTTCACCATGAATATAATAATCCAGGGAACTGTCCATTGTCTAGCTTCGAGCCCTTAACCCAACACTGGTACCGCAAGATACCACGCGTCTGATTATATACATTATTATTATGTGCATAGGGAAATGCTATATCCGTAGGAGTTATACAGCTCCTGAGGAATGAGAGGTAGTCATGGAAGAGGAGGGTATGTCTAATTCCTCGGATCAGGAGCTCTTTACCAACTACAACGAACCCCTTGAAGAAACCTCTATGGTACCCTCCAAGGGTTGCTGTAGACACGTTGCTCTACATTCACTAACACACATTCACTTATCGTTGAAGACATCAAAACATTCAAAGTCTGCCTCTGTCCGTGCTACTCTCACAGAGTTGTTCTCATTTATCACTGGTTCCGACAGCTGTGTCAGACGCTTCCTCGTCAACAGGGAACCCAACCCCGATCCCCATGTTATCCAGCGAGCCTTCCTGTCCTCCCATGTCGAGCCCCACATTATCCAGGAAGCCTTCCAGTCTTCTCAGGTTGATTCCCACTTTATCCAAGGAGCCTTCCAGTTCTTCCATATCGATCGCCACGTTATCCAGAAAGATCTCCACTCGATCCCCCCGTTAACCAGGGAGATTTCTAGTCCTCCCATATTGATCCCCAGGTTATCCAGGAAGACTTTCAGTCCTCCCATGTCGATCCCCATCTTATTCAAGGAAACTTACATTCCTTCCATGTCGTAACTGCGAGATTGGAGTCTGATCTATTACACCTAGCTATGAATGGACTGCCTGCTACACGACAAACACCCCTCAGGGACGTGCCTTGATTTTGGTAATGGACTCTTCGTCCAAGGAATTAGGCATGTTCTCCTTCAACTGTATCGAACTCAATTGCCTTTCATTCCCCATGTGTTGTTCTTCCTCTACTTATTTAGCACTTCCCTATATAAATAATATTACACTGCAAAAGCCTTCTCTGTTCCCTGAGGCGGCGCTTCAGCCCAAGTTGCAAGTTGCAAGTTGGTTGATAGGGTTTAAGCTACCTAAATTTCTTGCCTCAATGACCCTTCCTGGGAGCTTCTTCCACTCATCTGCAACTGAATTGCTAAACCAGAATTTCCCAATATCATTTCTTAATCTAAATTTCTCCAACATGAATCAATTGCTGCAAGTCCTGTGTTGGTTATTTTCACCACTCTATTTATATCCCCTTTATTTATTCGTGCTTTCTACTCACGCTGCAATCATATCTCCATTAATTCTACGCCTTTCCAAAGAGTTCAAATTCAGTGCCTTAAATGGTTACTTGAATTCGTTCTTCCTCTAAGGTTTTCGTTTATAACTTCAGAACGCCTCATCCAATTAGCTTCAGATATTCAACGTAGGTGTTTTAAAACCAGGAAAAGTTCAGGAATCTATTGGCAAGTGCAGGTGCCTTCTTGTCAATTTTATAATCATTTGTGAATGCCTCAACCGATTGGTTTCAAACTTCCAACGTCAATAACTTGAGCCTGCAGCTTTTGAGTGCTTTAAACTTCAAGTGCTGGTGTATTTGGGGTATTGATCTTTCTACGATACCTAAAGAATGCGTCTTCTGATTGTCTTTAAACTTTCAAAGTTGGTGTATCTTAGTGAAAAAAAAATATACATTGTTTTTGGGCTGTAAAGGTGCCAGGTTGCTATATTTATTTAAGAAATTGGAATGTCAGATTCAGTTCATTAATTTGTGGATGCCTCTTCTAATTAGTGTTATTTAACAGTAAGAGAAACTTATGCCACCCTCTGTACTATTTATTTTGCTTGCACTGATGTAGAGGGGGCTAGGCTTATGGGTACTGGGGATGGATATCTTTCTCGGATCCCGCAGCAACCAAAACACATATAGTTGTAATAACATTATGAATGGTGTGCCCCAAGGATACATTAAGAACCTGCTTCCTTCGTAATCACCTGCATCGAAAATGTCTTGAACTGTGGTGCATCTATGTTAAATTTTTATACAAACTGTTAAAGGTCAGGCAAAGTTTCCGAATTCAAGAAATTGCTAGGTTCTTCATGTGGGACACAGTTCACTATACCCGTATTTTTCTAATATTTTATCGTTTTATACATTATCATTTTTATTCAGATGGAAACAAGGCTCTGCTCTCCGTGGAAAAGGAAAAAGACAGAACAATTAGTACATTTTTGTGTAGAGTAGCGCAACATGTGGCACTAAGTATATAAAGTAAACCAAAGTCTAAATATTTATTAAGAAGTGCTAAATCCGTAGGGGTCCTACAGTTCCAAAGGAGCTGAAGGTAATCGGGTATAATCATGGAAAAGGAAGTGTAGTTCCAATGCCATGTATTAAGAGCCCTCCGTTACCTCATCCTCGAAAAGAATCAAGCTCTAGACACCATCAAACGAACCTTACAATTTAAAGAAAAGAATATTAGCATTCATCTCTACGAAGAGGTTTTACCATAGTCTACTGCAGTCAGGTGCGGAGGCTATTATAAAACTAAAAAAAGTCCAACTCCAGGTGTAGAAAAATAACAAAATTACCAAGATTGTAAAAATAACAATCTTTTTCAGAACTATCAACTCTTCAGACTAGGCTTGACAGGATGACCCTTACTGAAATTTTGACGTTCTGAACACAATTCGTTATCATGCCTACGTAGCTCTTTACAAATAAGACTACTTATAAAATGTTGGTCAAATGTAAATAATAATCATTAATATCATAAATATATAAACAAAAAATAAGAAAATTAGCGAAATAATAATACTAACAGCACTGACTGTAAATCGCAAAATAGAAAACATACTTCTGTTATTTTAAACCGGAGAGTTTTAGCCATTTTTTGTCCTTTCATTTCGGGAGCTTCACAAAAGCAAAAAACAGAGGGAGCTCTCCAAAAACTGTTAGGAGTGTATGGCGCGGTGGCGCCGGCCACTACACAACAGCAGGGAGCTTTTCCTGGCCAGTCCGTGAAACTCGTTGTGTTTGTGACACAAAACACAATGTAAATGGTAGAGAGAGAGAGAAGGCCTTACCTCAGGGTAGGCAGGGGGCAGGAGCGGTGTTCCCACTAAAAAAAAACTAAATGAATTATATTAATAAACAAAATACAACTACTGAAGAGGAAATAAACAAACAAGAAATATATAACAAAATATGATATCAATGCAAGCATTCGTTTCAAGGAGTTCAAAAGAAATATATGTATATACGCAGAGAGAAAGAAGGAAAGAGAGAAATGAGAAATTAATGTATCATGATAATTGAAAACCACTGTACCCAGGAATCTTGGACTAAACTGAAATACTCTATAGAAGGTCATGAGGCTGAACTAGGAGCTTCAGCTCGGGCACTGAGAGGGCAGTACGAACGAGCAACAAAGACTGAAATAAAATTTTAAAACACTGAAAAGGGATGTAAGATAAAAATGAATAAAGAGGTGGAAGTACTCACAGAAAATGTGAAGGATGTAAGCGTAGAAATTAACAAGCTCCAGAATATTTACGTCTCAAAACGGAACAATACAGAAAGGCAGACAGGAAGCCACATAGACAACGAAGAGGAAGCCTTCATACACCTTGATGTGTCAAACACAATATCATTTGACAAACTATCACCTTGGGTACTGAGAGAGAGAGAGAGAGAGAGAGAACACTGAGCCAACTTCTTCCACTGATCTTCATTAAAACATTTATACAAGAGTTCTGCCACACGACTCCAAGACGGCTAGAGGAATTCCAGTACTCAAGAAGAGCGACAAATATGTTCAGACTAGCTTTTACCACGTATGTGTGACCGGTCCTTGTGTACGCAGCGCCAGTGTGGAACCCCCCACCAAGCTAAACACAGAGTGAAGCATGATAAACTGCAGAGGACCATTTCTAGACTGATGTAGGAAACACAATATTTAAGCTGCGAGCTAGATCTCGTTCTGGAGGAACGCGAAGTAAGAGGTGATTTGATCACGTCATCCAGGGGAATAAGTACACTGAAAGAGAACTCCAAATATGTAAAGGGACCACAACTCTTCAACACCTTCCTTTCGTGCACAATGGGATACCAACAAACTCCTGGCTGTCTTCAAAAGGAAAATTGACAAATTCCTCAACTCAGCTCCTGGTCAGCTGGGCTAATAGAAGACATAGTACAGACAAGGACAGACTCCGTCCCAGGTGATCCAGTTACAAGGGAACACTGATCAAAACTGAATATCACTTTCATAAAACATTTATTCAATGTAAAACCCTTGAAGGGGAGTGAGTGTCTTGATGTTGTTAATCACACCGGATTACTTCACATATCCCAGGCTCTGTATGACACCCTTTCAGGTTTAACATTTCTTAATGAATATGATTAATAATAATAATAATAATAATAATAATAATAATAATAATAATAATACATTAATAATGATAATAATAATTCTACGTACTACAAGAGAAGTAATATGAGCTCAATATCACAGTAGACAGTAGACACATCACAGTAGACAATGAGGCACTCAAGTGCATTAATAATTAGGAAGAGGGCCCCAAGAGCTGGCGTTCAACCTTCTGTATCTTTAACTCAGATAGTTATACACACTAACCTGAACAACTAGCGACCTAATTCATAAATTTCTTAATACAAGAAGATAATTTTAATTCCTGTCCTTTTTAACCATGACGTAAGAAATGTTGTGTTGGCAGGAGTGCGAGGTAAAAGTAAGGAAGGAGGGAGGAGATAAGGCAAGCAAGGACATAGGTGGAGGGAGTTGAGGCTTGAGTGGGGGAGATGGGGAAGTGGTGGAAAGGGGAGATGGGGGTGTGAAGGGATGGTAGGTGGAAGTGGAGGAGGGGGAAAGTAATAAATCCCCAGGAGGGACGGCCGACCCAAGAATCTGGAAGCCAGCATAAATCCGCGTTGAGTTACTACCGCGCCTCCACTACCTACCTGACGGAGGAAGAGGTGGGGGTGTGAGAGCAGAGTTGAGGGGTTCCAGGGGAGGTACCCTAGATACCGGGGAGGAATTAATGATGCTTCAGACAGAGCCAAGTGTGCCAAGGGCGGTGCCGAGGACGCGCAACATGGGGAAAGCGGTGAGAGTGCCAGTGGAGGCGTCGTAAGTATCAGGTCTGGGACGTCAAGGGTGCCACACTGCAAGTCTCGGTGTTGCAGCCAGGCACAGAGGTCGATGTGTAAGGTGCCTGAGGTAGATCCGAGGGTATTTCCACGAAGCCTGGGGCACAGAGGTCGATGTGAAGGTGCCTGAGGTGGATCTGAGGGTGCTTCCACAAGGCCTGGGGCACAAAGGTCGATGTAGAGAGGTGTGAGGTGGACTTGAGGGTGCTTCCACGAGGCATAGATCCTTGCAAAGTGGTAAATGAGACCAGGGATGGACCTCAGAGCCTGCAAGGATGAGCCAAGGGCAAAAAAAAAAAAAACTGAGAGAAGAGGTCAAGATGGCCTCGAGAATACCGAGAACAGGAACGACAGCCCAGGTGAGCGAAGATTGCCAGTGATGGGCGAGAGAGTACCATCGACCAGCAAGCATAGTGAAGCACACCATGCATGCCAGCATTGCATCTAAAGATTGTTATTATATTCACAATGGCGCGTTAAACCCTTGTGGGCCATACAGCTCCATATTAGACATAAAAGTACCTCGGGCCTAGCCTAGAGTCGAAAAAACAGGGTTACCAGAAAGCGTAATGAGCGGAGTAATATTAGTAGTAGTATATTCATGGGAAAGATTTGATCCAAGGAAGGTGATAGTAGCTCCAATTCATTGAATTAAAAACCCTTCACCAGCAGCGGGACTTTATGAAATAACAGAGAAATGACTGGGTTACCCAGTGCTCACCCGTTCCACCTCAATTATTATACTTAATGAACGTGTAAACCTAGATGGTTCACAGACACTCGATTCTCCGTTCAAGAGCACTGAGCAGTGAGCAGTGAGCAGTGAGCACTGAGCAGTGAGCACTGAGCACTGAGCACTGAGCACTGAGCACTGAGCAGTAAGCAGTGAGCAGTGAGCAGTAAGCAGTGAGCAGTAAGCAGTGAGCAGTGAACAGTAAGCAGTGAACAGTAAGCAGTGAGCAGTAAGCAGTAAGCAGTGAACAGTGAGCACTGAGCACTGAGCAGTGAACAGTGAGCACTGAGCAGTGAGCAGTGAGCAGTGAGCTGGAGACTGTGCTCTGGTAGCCACCCTTGTCTCCGCCTCCACTCCACACTAACACTAACAATACCCACGAGATTTAAAATTAACCTGTAAAATGAGATATAAATTTTTGTCTTTGACCGGCTAATAATACTTAAACACCACATACAGGACAATGACATTTTCTTAAAAAATTATTAAAGCAAATATGCAGCTATATAAATTATATGGATATAAAATGCACGTAAATACATTGCTTGTATATACATACGAAGATAGGATAAATTTTCTAAAGTGGCACTCTCTGGAAAGGCGTAGAATTAGTGGAGATATGATTGAAGCTTACAAATGGAAAACATGAATAAATAAAGAAGATAAAAATAGTGTGTTGGAAATATCTAAATAAAAAATAAGACAGAACTCACAGAGATAGATTTAAGTTAGGGAAATCTAGATTAAGAAATATAGAGAAGCACTAGTTTGCTATCAGAGCTGTAGATGAGCGGAACAAACTCCCAGCAGTGTCACTGAAGCAAGTACCTTGGTTAGTGTGGCATGTGCCGAGTACATTGCAATTTATTTGGCGTTCATCACACAACCACTTCTTGCATTCCCTATGTACCAGGCTAACTGGTAGTTTAAGTTGGAGTGGCAGCAAAGGGGCCCCGGCCGAATTGATGTTGTTTGCAATACCTGGCGAGGGCAAGACACTGACCGAGGCTGGCTGAGTTCACACATAGTGAACATTCTTGTATGAGGTGAACAGCCAATTGCAGTGAGTGAACTTACGTTGCTCTCTCGCTCATTAAAATTTTGCTGCTCTGCTGCACTTTGCATATATTGAAGATATTGGTGGAGGGAATATACAGGTAATTAAAAACTACCCTTTTGTGTTTGACTTTGCCTTTATGTTTTAGAATTTTGCTTAGAGTAGCATCATTCAAGCGAGAACCTTGGGTAACTTAAATATAGGTTGGAAAGTACATGAGGGGGTATGGGTGGGTGTTTAAACCTGCCTAGAATGGGCCAGTAGACCTACTGCATCTTTTTCATTTTGTGTTCTTGTGTATATAATTTTTTAAAGGTAACTGGTCGTAAACCACCCTCATCCCCTCTACACTACCCTCGTCACCTCTACACTACCCTCATCCCCTCTACACTACCCTCATCCCCTCTACACCACCCTCGTCACCTCTACACCACCCTCGTCACCTCTACACCACCCTCGTCACCTCTACACTACCCTCATCCCCTCTACACCACCCTCGTCACCTCTACACCACCCTCATCCCCTCTACACTACCCTCGTCACCTCTACACTACCCTCATCCCCTCTACACTACCCTCATCCCCTCTACACCACCCTCATCCCCTCTACACTACCCTCATCCCCTCTACACTACCCTCATCCAGTCTACACTACCCTCATCCCCTCTACACTACCCTCGTCACATCTACACTACCCTCATCCCCTCTACACTACCCTCATCCCCTCTACACTACCCTCATCCCCTCTACACTACCCTCATCCCCTCTACACTACCCTCATCCCCTCTACACTACCCTCATCCCCTCTACACCACCCTCGTCACCTCTACACCACCCTCGTCACCTCTACACCACCCTCGTCACCTCTACACTACCCTCATCCCCTCTACACCACCCTCGTCACCTCTACACCACCCTCATCCCTCTACACTACCCTCGTCACCTCTACACTACCCTCATCCCCCTACACTACCCTCATCCCCTCACACCACCCTCGTCACCTCTACACCACCCTCGTCACCTCTACACTACCCTCATCCCCTCTACACTACCCTCATCCCCTCTACACTACCCTCATCCCCTCTACACTACCCTCATCCCCTCTACACCACCCTCGTCACCTCTACACCACCCTCGTCACCTCTACACTACCCTCATCCCCTCTACACTACCCTCGTCACCTCTACACTACCCTCGTCACCTCTACACTACCCTCATCTCCTCTACACTACCCTCGTCACCTCTACACTACCCTCGTCACCTCTACACTACCCTCATCCCCTCTACACTACCCTCATCCCCTCTACACCACCCTCGTCACCTCTACACCACCCTCGTCACCTCTACACCACCCTCGTCACCTATACACCACCCTCGTCACCTCTACACCACCCTCGTCACCTCTACACCACCCTCGTCACCTCTACACCACCCTCGTCACCTCTACACCACCCTCGTCACCTCTACACTACTCTCGTCACCTCTACACTACCCTCGTCACCTCTACATTACCCTCATCCCCTCTACACTACCCTCGTCACCTCTACACTACCCTCGTCACCTCTACACTACCCTCGTCACTTCTACACTACCCTCATCCCCTCTACACTACCCTCGTCACCTTTACACCAACCTAGTCACCTATATATCACCCTTGTTCCCTCTACACCACCCTCGTCACCTCTACACTACCCTCGTCACCTCTACACCACCCTCGTCACCTCTACACTACCCTCGTCACCTCTACACTACCCTCGTCACCTCTACATTACCCTCATCCCCTCTACACTACCCTCGTCACCTCTACACTACCCTCGTCACCTCTACACTACCCTCGTCACCTCTACACTACCCTCGTCACCTTTACACCAACCTAGTCACCTATATATCACCCTTGTTCCCTCTACACCACCCTCATCCCCTCTACACTACCCTCGTCACCTCTACACCACCCTCGTCACCTCTACACTACCCTCATCACCTCTACACTACCCTCGTCACCTTTACACCAACCTAGTCACCTATATATCACCCTTGTTCCCTCTACACCACCCTCATCCCCTCTACACTACCCTCGTCACCTCTACACCACCCTCATCACCTCTACACTACCTTCGTCACCTCTACACTACCCTCATCACCTCTACACCACCCTCGTTACCTCTTCACTACCCTCATCACCTCTACACTACCCTCGTCACCTCTACACTACCCTCGTCACCTTTACACCAACCTAGTCACCTATATATCACCCTTGTTCCCTCTACACCACCCTCATCCCCTCTACACTATCCTCGTCACCTCTACACCACCCTCGTCACCTCTACACTACCCTCGTCACCTCTACACCACCCTCGTCACCTCTACACTACCCTCGTCACCTCTACACCACCCTCGTCACCTCTACACTACCCTCGTCACCTTTACACCAACATAGTCACCTATATATCACCTTTGTTCCCTCTACACCACCCTCGTCACCTCTACACCACCTTCGTCACCTCTACACCACCCTCGTCACCTCTACACCACCTTCGTCACCTCTACACCACCCTCGTCCCTCTACACCACCCTCTTCACCTCTACACCACCCTCGTCACCTCTACACCACCTTCGTCACCTCTACACCACCCTCGTCACCTCTACACCACCTTCGTCACCTCTATACCACCCTCGTCGCCTATACACCACCCTACCTGGAGTCTACCTGGAGGGTGTTCCGGGGATCAACGCCCCCGCGGCCCGGTCCACGACCAGACCTCCCGGTGGATCAGGGCCTGATCAACCAGGCTGTTACTGCTGGCTGCTCGTAGTCCAACGTACGAACCACAGCCCGGCTGATCCGGCACCGACTTTAAGTATCTGTCCAGCTCCCTCTTGAAGGCAGCCAGGGGCCTATTGGTAATTCCCCTTATTCATGGTGGGAGGCTGTTGAACAGTCTTGGGCCCCGGACACTTATGGTGTTTTCTCTCTTAGTGTACCAATGGCGCCCCTACTTTTCATTGGGGGTATTTTGCATCGCCTGCCCAGTCTTTTACTTTCGTATTAAGTGATTTCTGTGTGCAGATTCGGGACCATTCCTTCTAGGATTTTCCAAGTGTATATTATGATATATCTCTCTCGCCTGCGTTCCAGCGAGTACAAGTCAAGTGCTTCCAAGCATTCCCAGTAGTTAAGGTGCTTGATGGAACTTATATGTACAGTAAAGGTTCTCTGTACACTCTCTAGATCTGCAGTTTCATCTGCTTTGAATGGAGATGTTAATGTGCAGCAGTATTCCGGCCTAGAGAGAACAAGTGATTTGAAAAGGATCATCATTTTCTTGGCATCTCTTGTTTTGAACGTTCTCATTATCCATCCTATCATTTTCTTTACAGTTGTGATCGTGGCACTGTTGTGATCCTTGAAAGTGAGATCCTCAGACATTACCACTCCCAGGTTCTTCACATTATTTTTTCGCTCTATTGTATGATCAGAGTTTGTAGTATACTCAGTTCTAATTATTATCTCCTCCAGTTTTCCATAACGGAGTACAGTTAGAATTTGTCCTCATTGAACATCATATTGTTTTCCGTTGCCCATTGGAAAACTTGGTTTATATCTTCTTGGAGGTTAATCGTGTCCTCAATAGATGACAGTCTCATGCAGATCCTAGTATCGTCTGCAAAGGATGAAACGGTGCTGTGGATTACATCTCTGTCTGTGTCTAATATGAGGATGAGGAACAGGATGGGGGCGAGTACTGTGCCTTGTGGAACAGAGCTTTTAACTATGGCAGCTTCCGATTTAACTCTGTTTACCACTACTCTTTGTGTTCGATTGGTTAGAAAGTTGAAGATCCATCTCCCCACTTTGCCAGTTATCCCTTTAGCACGTATTTTGTGTGCTATTACACCATGATCGCACGTGTCAAAGGCTTTTGCAAAGTCTGTGTATATTACAACTGCATTCTGTTTTTCTTCCAGTGCATCCAAGACCATATCATAGTGGTCCAGTAGTTGCGAGAGGCAGGAGCGACCTGCTCTGAACCCATGTTGCCCTGGATTGTGCAGTTTTTGGGAATCCAAGAGGTTTGCAATCGTTCTTTTTAGCACTCTTTCAAAGATTTTTATGATGTGGGACGTTAGAGCTATTGGTCTATACTTCTTAGCTAATGCTTTGCTGTAACCTTTATGGAGTGGGGCTATATTCCTTGTTTTTAGTGACTGAAATTTCACCCATGTCTAAGCTCCTTCTCCATAGTATACTTAGGGCACACGAAAGGGTTTTCTTTGCAGTTCTTAATGAACACAGAGTACCATGAGTCTGGGCCTGGGGCTGAGTGCATGGGCATGTTGTCAATAGCTTTCTCAAAGTCTATCGTCACCTCTACACCACTCTCGTCACATCTACACCACCCTCGTCACCTCTACACCACCCTCGTCATCTCTACACCACTCTCGTTTCCTATACACCACCCTCGTCACCTCTACACCAGCCTCTACACATCTACACCAGCCTCTACATGTCTACATTCACACCGTCTTCAATTAATGCTGGTCTTCTGGCTGAACAAAACAGAATTCACTCGATGATAATTACAATGACGCTCTTACCTGAGTAAGAGTGAGGCAACTGATGGCTAGAGTCATGAAGGCCTCTAGGGTGATGGTAGCAGTGGTGATGGTAGCAGTGGTGATGGTAGCAGTGGAGATGGTAGCAGTCGTGATGGTGGCAGTAGTGGTGGTGGCAGTAGTGGTGGTGGTAGCAGTGGTGGTGGCAGTAGCGGTGGTGGTAGCAGTGGTGGTGGCAGTAGTGGTGGTGGCAGTAGTGGTGGTGGCAGAAGTGGTGGTGGCATTAGTAGTGGTGGCAGTAGTAGTGGTGGCAGTAGTGGTGGTGGTAGTGGCGATGTCAACATCTTACCATAAGATATCAGAAACACTGCTGGAACAAGTGTAGAAGCCTTCAAGACGAAACTGGACAAGTATCTTCACTAGGTGTCAGATCAACCAGGCTGTGGTGGATATGTGGGGTGGCGGGCCTCCAGCAGCAACCAGGCATGCACCAGACGAGCCTGGCCCATGGCCGGGCTCCGAAAGTAGTGAGACTCTCCAAACTCATCAAATGTATATCAAACGTATGGTGGCTGTAGTGATGGTGGCAGCGGTGATGGTGGCTGTAGTGATGGTGGCAGCGGTGATGGTGGCTGTAGTGATGGTGGCAGCGGTGATGGTGGCTGTAGTGATGGTGGCAGCGGTGATGGTGGCTGTAGTGATGGTGGCAGCGGTGATGGTGGCTGTAGTGATGGTGGCAGCGGTGATGGTGGCTGTAGTGATGGTGGCAGCGGTGATGGTGGGTGGAAAAATTCAAAACCAAATTAAAACTAGAGATAAATCATAACTTAATAATGACCCAGAAAGGAATGAAACCTCATGTAAAGCTTTAACTTAAATTAGCTGGAGATATCTTAGGTTAATAACCAAAGTAATTCGTGGGTTAGTTATGAGTATTGTCATCTTAGATTAGGTAATGTTTGTCAGGAAACAGGACAAGTTTTTCCTGCCGTGAGTTTTAATCATATGATGACCCACAGCTGGAACTTTTGGTCACCTGACCGAAGCCTTCCACTGGCTTACCAGTCCACCCTTTTAAAAATTATGGTTATGGTTATAAATGAAGCCAAACAATTACTGAAAATATTTGTGCACTATTTAACTGACTTCAGATTTCATTGTAAACAAAACTCTTTACTTTTTTTCGCATCCATTTTAAATAGGTTTTACATAATTTAGTTTTATAGTAGCAGATTTGTTTAAGGATTATATATTATACCTTATATTCGCCCATATTGAAAATAATCTCCCACTTTTTGGTTCACAACATTGTCGTCCAGAAGCCTACTAGAATTTATTTTTTTCAGACAATTTTTGTCGTTAAAGAATTCGCGTTAACTATTTACTGGTTTATGTTGACTATCACTTTAACACTTCAATGGGATGCCTTGATGTAGTGATGGACTCCTGATCCAAGGAATTAGAGTGACCCTTCCATTTCATGAATCAAATCTGATTACCTCGTATTACCTAAGCTTACTAACTTGTTGCGTCCCCTCTGATTACAATAATAATAATAATAATAATAATAATAATAATAATAATAATAATAATTATAATATGTAGATTGTGAACATCAAAGATCCTTAGACTGACTCCTGTGGAACGCCACCTGTGACTGGTCCTCAGTATGATTTATCTCCTTCAATAGAATCTGTCAGTCACTCATACTTCTATCCAGGAGAGATTTATGGTGCACCCCGTTACCGTGCACCCCGGTACCGTGCACCCCGGTACCGTGCACCCCGGTACCGTGCACCCCGGTACCGTGCACCCCGGTACCGTGCACCCCGGTACCGTGCACCCCGGTACCGTGCACCCCGGTACCGTGCATCCTAGTGCCGTTGCTGTCTTCAGTATTCTCCTTATCAAAAGTCTTACTAAAGTCCAAACAAATAACATGTCATCGTGGTCCACCGCCTCAGTATATTTACTACGCCAGAATAACTTATTGTAAAACCTTGATGTCTCTAGTCAAATTATGTTCATCAAGGTAACATCGCTTTATTTAATGGTTAATAGTTCAAGCCTATTGACTACACGAGTCACTATAGTGTAGTGTATATACACCGAGAGAGAGAGATACACCTCTGGGTGTATGTATCATGTGTTTTATCATCGATTACTGAGTTTAATTACTTGCACTCTATTGGAGTCATGCAGCTGGCATGTTAATTCGAAAACAAGGATATAACTCTTGTTTTGTTAATGGGTATCAATTTGGACATCTTAAACATGTGCAACAAAATGCCCGTTTTCAGCAACACAATAAAACGATTAGTAAATCGTTTACTAAGTTCATTTTTTGCAATACCCTAGCTCATCCACCCACCCGGTGCTCCACCCTAGCTCATCCACCCACCCGGTGCTCCACCCTAGCTCATCCACCCACCCGGTGCTCCACCCTAGCTCATCCACCCACCCGGTGCTCCACCCACAGCCAGAATAGCTGTCGCAGCGAGTCCTGGTCCCAGTGGACGAGGTGACAATGTCTAAAATACAGTCTTAGCGAACCGTGGAAAACGTTTCGTCTGGGCCCAGGAACTAGTTTATTTTTAATGTCTACTTCTTTGAGAATCATATTGGTCATGTTACTACTCTCATTTGCTTTCTGCAGATCCTCTAGTATTATAACTCTCTGGGAAATCATTATAAAAACAATATTTTTGACATTTTCAGTTAAGTGTACAGAGTTTGATCATAAGGGAACCTGTAATTTTCTTGGTTATTAATTATTCCCTAGAGTCTACCTGGTGGGAGTTCCGGAGATCAATGCCCCCGCGGCCCAGTCCTTGACCAGGCCTCCCAGGGGATCAGGACCTGATCATCCAGGCTGTTACTGCTGGTTGCACGTAGTCCTACCTTCGAACCACAGCCCGGCTGATCGGGTACTCACTTTAGGTATCTGTCCGGCTCCCTCTTGAAGGCAGCCAGGGATCTGTTTGGTAATTCCCCTGATGCCTGGTGGGAGGCTGTTGGACAGTCTTGGGCCCCACACACTTATTTATATAAAAATTAATCCTTTCGAGTTGGTTTTAGATTCACTTGCAGTTTGGTGGCGGCCTATGGGATGGCGGAAACAGTGGTAGCCTCGGAGGTGGTGGCAGCAGGAGTGTAAGCGAGGCACTTGGTGGCAGCAGCAGCGCAGGCGGTAGCCTCTGCGGGTAGTGGCAACAAGGGGGTAAAAAAAAGGAAATTGGTGGTGGCAGCAACAGGAGCAACAGCCTCTGGGGAAGATGGTGGTGGCAGAAAGAGTAAGAAAGGCAAGTAGTAGTGGTGGCAGTAAGACGGAGGGTAAGAAAGACAAGTAGTAATGGTTGTAGCAGCAGGGGCGACAGTCTCTTAAGTGGTAGTGGTGGCAGCAGCAGGGGCGACAGTCTCTTAAGTGGTAGTGGTGGCAGCAGCAGGGGCGACAGTCTCTTAAGTGGTAGTGGTGGCAGCAGCAGGGGCGACAGTCTCTGAAGTGGTAGTGGTGGCAGCAGCAGGGGCGACAGTCTCTGAAGTGGTAGTGGTGGCAGCAGCAGGGGCGACAGTCTCTGAAGTGGTAGTGGTGGCAGCAGCAGGGGCGACAGTCTCTGAAGTGGTAGTGGTGGCAGCAGCAGGGCGACAGTCTCTTAAGTGGTAGTGGTGGCAGCAGCAGGGCGACAGTCTCTGAAGTGGTAGTGGTGGCAGCAGCAGGGGCGACAGTCTCTTAAGTGGTAGTGGTGGCAGCAGGGGCGACAGTCTCTTAAGTGGTAGTGGTGGCAGCAGCAGGGGCGACAGTCTCTGAAGTGGTAGTGGTGGCAGCAGCAGGGGCGACAGTCTCTTAAGTGGTAGTGGTGGCAGCAGCAGGGGCGACAGTCTCTGAAGTGGTAGTGGTGGCAGCAGCAGGGGCGACAGTCTCTGAAGTGGTAGTGGTGGCAGCAGCAGGGCGACAGTCTCTGAAGTGGTAGTGGTGGCAGCAGCAGGGGCGACAGTCTCTTAAGTGGTAGTGGTGGCAGCAGCAGGGACGACAGTCTCTTAAGTGGTAGTGGTGGCAGCAGCAGGGCGACAGTCTCTGAAGTGGTAGTGGTGGCAGCAGCAGGGCGACAGTCTCTGAAGTGGTAGTGGTGGCAGCAGCAGGGGCGACAGTCTCTGAAGTGGTAGTGGTGGCAGCAGCAGGGACGATAGCTTCTGGAGTGGTAGTGGTGGCAGTAGCAGGGACGATAGCTTCTGGAGTGGTAGTGGTGGCAGTAGCAGGGGCGACAGTATCTGGAGCGGTGGTGGCAGCAGCAGGGGCGGTAATTTGGGGTGGTAATGGTGGCAGGAGGATGGAGGGTTAGAGAGGCTAGTAGTAGTGGCAGCAGCAGCAAGGGCGGCAGGATCTAGGGTGGCGGTAATGGTGGCAGCAGCAGCCTCTGGGGTGGTAGTGGTGGCAGCAGGACGGATGGTAAGAGAGGCAAGTAGTGGTGGTGGCAGCAGCAGGGGCGGCAGCCTCTGGGGTGGTGGCGCCCAGATCATGCATACACAATGAGGCGCGCGCCGCTCCCAGCATTATTGCTCTCAAGTGTTTTCATGTTCGAATTCTGGCGGCCAGACGCCGACCTGCGCTTCATGTTCCCTTCTTTGTCTCCCCTGCCATCTTTCCACCCCGGCGAGGCCAACCTCACAACACCTCCACCACAACACCCAGCTCCATCAACCCGCCTCTCACCCCACTTTAATGAGGCTAAGACACACAACAAAAACAATGCTGAGCTGGTCGTGTGATGGCGGTTGTGAGCGAGTAAGCGGGACGTTTCCTCCCAGTTTATCTCGACGATTGATGATGCCAATTTGGCCGCCATTAGGAAAAACCGTCGACCCGGGACGACTTTACCCAGCGGCGGCGGCGGGGGCGGCGGCGACGACGGCCGCGGTGAATATTGGTCACCTTGTTCCTCTCCGATCTTGTGAGAGAACACTGTTGATGGGTAGTAACTTCTGTGGGTGGTGACTGTGAGTGGTGACTGATTCTCTTGATAATTGCTGGGTGTGGTGATAACTGCTGGTGGTGACTAGTTATGGTGGTGACTGGGTGTGGAGGTGACAAGTGCTGGTGGTGACTAGTTGTGGTGGTGACTGGGTGTGGAGGTGACAAGTGCTGGTGGTGACTAGTTATGGTGGTGACTGGGTGTGGAGGTGAAAAGTGTAAGTGGTGACTAGTTATGGTGGTGACTGGGTGTGGAGGTGATGTGCTGGTGGTGACTGGGTGTGGAGGTGACAAGTGCTGGTGGTGACTAGTTGTGGTGGTGACTGGGTGTGGAGGTGAAAAGTGCTGGTGGTGACTAGTTGTGGTGGTGACTGGGTGTGGAGGTGATAAGTGCTGGTAGTGATAACTTGGTGGTGACTGGTTGTGGTGATAACTGCTGGTAATGTCTAATGGAATAAGACCGAAGAAACGCTGCAGTAGGCCTGCTGGCAGGTGCCACTCACACCCACTCATGTACCCATCCAACCTGTTAAACCTACCCAAATTTCTTGCCTCAATGACGCTACCTGGAGCTTGCTTCCCTCACCTACATTTCTGTTGCCAAACTAATACTTCCTATAGCTTTCTAAATCTATTTTTTTTCCAATTTGAATTCATAGCTGCGAGTCCTATCTTGCATAGATATTTTCAGCACTATTTATATCCCTTCCCCTCTGTTTATACCTGTTTTCCACTTGTACACTTCAGTAATATATCCACTAATTCTACGCCTTTCCAGAGAGTGCAGGTTCAATGCCTTCAGCATGTTTTTGTTGGAAAGCTCTGTATATTTTCGAGCTCATGTATGTCCACTAGTTAATACGGAGACCAGAACTGAGCAGCATAATCTAAATGAGGCCTAACCAGAGATATATAAAGTTGAAGTATAACCTGAGAACTTCTGTTATTTATACTTCTTGATACGATGCCAAAAACTGCATTAATTTTGTTGCGAACTCTTATGCACTGTTGTCTTGGCTTTAAATTTATGTGGTGGTAATGATAACTGCCGGTAATTATTGATAGCATTTGTAATATTTTCATTAGTTGGTAGTGAGTTTGATTACAGTTGGTGGAGATAAAGGTTAATGGTCGCTAATAGTGGTGGTGCTAACTGTTTGTAGTGATTGATAGTAATGATAATAGTTTGTGGTGACTTGTAGGGTTGACTATAACAGCTGTGGGTGGCAGGCAGTAACGTTGTTGACTGTCAGTGGTGGTGATAACTGCTTCTATTGACTAGTAGTGGTAATGATACTGTTCCTGGTGACTGACAGTAATGGTGATAACCGCTGGTGGTGACTGGTACGGTGATAACCACTCATAACTAGGAGTGGTGGTAATTACTTCTGTTAACTAGTAGTAGCGGTGATAATTATTGGTTGTGAGTGGTTGTGATGACTGGTGAGTTGACGTGTATACCCATACATTGCTTTATAATTAATAATATAATGTCACACTCGTATGCACTGTTTTTGCAATCTCTCAGGGGGGTGAGGGGCTCGTGAGCCAAGGAAGTGGACCTCTTCTAACGTTCCCTGAACAGAGCCTGACTGCCTGCCATTTCCCCTGGGCGCTGTATGACACCTTTAGGTTTAGTGTTTCCCCAATGAGTGTAAACAATAATGATGAACAATATGTGTGCAAAATCTGGATATCTTTATTGACGAGACATTAGAGGATGTATCCTATTGCTACCCTCCGGCCCAACTTTTGGGCATAACTTACGAAATCGTAATGACACGAGTTATGAGACTCTCTGATCGCGGGTTCTAACCCAACCCGTGGTATGGTTTTTTTGGGCATAACCTACTTCCACTAGTGGGTCCCACCTATCTGTGATGATGCCTTCGACTTCAGCACCTCTCTTCTGGCTGGCTCCAGTATATATTTCATATGCTTCCCTATAATGTGTCTTTTTACTCCTAAATGAATAAAAAAAATGAACGAAAAGCAAACTATTATGTTTACACATGCAAAATATTTATGCCGAGTCAAATATAAAAATGACTGTGAATCCCTGCATGAAGATTTTAATATATCGAGCAAGTGGAGTGATAAATGGATGATGGAATTTAATGTTACAACAATAAAAATTTTATTTACAGTAAATACTGCACATGCTGGGTATGATTTTTAAAAGAATTAAAATTTGATGAGCACTGTACTAGTACAAAGCCCACAGCATAAACATCCTTTCAGCCAGAAATAAAGCTGAACAACTCGAATTTTTGGTTTATAGAATATTGGAATTTTATATAATAGCAATAACGTGTAGCTACAGCTAGCAGAGATTTAGGCAGGCTTATATGTAGGATAAAATACACATAAATAGGATAACAGCAGCGTACGCTAGATTTGTAAGCAATGAAAGCCTTCAGAAATCCGCACAAGGAAATTTAAATTGTTTTTCACTACGCAAAGTACGACCCTCCCTCGAGTATGCAGCACCAGAGTGGAGCTCACACCTATCATGGACTAGGATAGAGGCATGCCTCTATCCTAGTCCATGAACGGAGGTATGAAAGTTAATAAGGAACGACTACATGAACTGATCTTGTCTAATGCAAGAGGGAACAATACCGAAAGAAAAGATACGATTATAATAAAATACTAGATTACTTATAATTTTGTCTGAAAAAAAGTTTGCCTCTGTTCTCTGGACTACTACAGTCATAAGGAGCACTAAACCCGCAGGGGTCATATAACTCCTAGGGAATGGGAGGCAATCAAGTTCCATCCAAGGAATGGGGTGGCATCTCCAATTTCTTTGCTCAAGAGCCCTTCACGGGCTCTTGAGAAAAGAAGGATCAGTGAAGGATCCATGAAGGATCCGGGAAGGATCTATGCAGCGGAAATAATAAATAAGGATGACCCCTGAGATGAATGAATTGGTTCATCTTCCAAATTTAACTAAGAGTTCCCTTGTAGGACGCATCATTCTCTGCATCTTTTTATTTTTTACCCACCTCTTACCTGAAGGTTTCTTGTAGTCACTTTCGGAGGCCACCGCCCCCGACGCCCGGTCCTAGACCAAGCCTCCTGGTTGATAGCTTGATCGATCAGACTGTTAGTGCCCGCTACCCGCAGCCCAACGTATGCACTACATCCTGGCTGATCAGGAATTGATTTGAAGAATTTGTCAAGTTTCCTCTTGAAGACACCCAGGGGTCTGTTGGTAATCCCCCCTTATGCAAGAAGAGAGAGTGCTGAAGAGTTGTGGTCCCCTTATACTTGTTGAGTCTCTCAGTGTTACTCGTCGCTTCACTGCTTGTCACCTGAGGTATCCTGCATCGTCTGCCAAGCCACATCTTTTAATATGTAGTGAGTACACTGTGCAGGTTTGGAACGAATCTCTCCAGTATCTTCCAAGTGTAGATTTTCATGTACCTCTTGTTTAATATTATAGATTACTGGCAAAATCTTCCACTGAAGGTAGGTACTTTGATACCGTTGAAGTAAAGGGGTCTTGATCCAAGGAAGTGAAGCAGTTCTCCACTTTCTCGGATCAAATTTGATTACTTCTAAAATATCCAGGCGCTGTATGACACGAGTTTAACGCTCCCCCATTGTTATAATCAGGGGAAGTGTGAGCAAGGTAACATTTAAGAAGGAATTCAGGGGAAACCGGTTAGTATGACTTGAGTCCTGGAGGTGTGGAGGTGTGACTGCTCTCTGAAGGGGTGAGGTTGTTGCATTTTTGAGGGTCATCTGCACTGCTGTCAGCTCTTCTGGCAAGACAGTGGTTGAGTAACAGTCAAAGTGTATTTTGTCGGGTCACCTTACCTCGGTGGGAGACGGCCGAAGTGTTAAAAAAATCAGTGGGGAAGCACTGAGCCCGTAGAGGTCATACAGTTCATGGAAGACAATCAGGTGTGATCCAAGGTAGGGGAGGACCACTCCACATCCTTGGATCAAGAACCCTCACTAGCACAACGCACCTTCCGTGAAGGGAGTATCCCCATGAATATGTGAATTATTATATTTCGGGGAAAGCGTTCAACCCGTAGGGATAATACAGCACATGGGAAATAGGAGGGAATTAGGTTCGATCCAAGGAAGGGGAGGACAAGTCCAATTCCTTGGATCAAGAGCCTTCACTGACATCGAGGCACCTCCCTTGAAGGATTATAATCAGTCAAAATCCTTCCTTATCTATATGACCACAAACCACTATTACAAAAATATACGAGAATGAAAGGACACTGCAGTAGACCCATGTTAGGCAGGTCCAACTGCCAACTCCACCCACTCATGTACCTGTCCATCCTATATTTAAAGTTACTCAAAGTTCTTGCATCAGTGACGCTACCTGGGAGATTGTTCCCTCATCTTCATATATATTTACAAACCAGCACTTCCCGATGTCTCTTATAAATCTAAATTTCTTCAACTTAAATTCATTGGTGTAAGACTTGTTTTTGTAAAATATTTTCAATACCTTATTTATATCCCCTTCATTTGTTCCTCTTTTCCATTTGTACATTTCAGTAATTCAGCTTATTTGCTCAGGAAATACATTGCTAGGAAATGTTTCTGATACAGTGGATTAACTTGGTCATCCTTCTCTGTATACTTTCCAGCGCATTTGTGTTCATTTTGTGATGTGGACACCAAAACAGTACAGTGTAATCTATAGGTCTAACCAAAGATATATAAAGTTGAAACACAGACTGAGGACTTCTATTATTTCTATTTATTCTATGCATTCCACTGCTGACCTTGCTAACCTTGCTACTGACTAGTCACAGTCGTTCTACCTCAAGAAGTATCCGTTCGATTCCCGTCGGGGAGGGGAATTTGTAACCTACACACCATCACCTTTACTCTTTCACGATGCTTTCGTATCGTGTAAAGATCAAGCCAACCAGTGGAGTTATCAATGACTCCACCAAACTTGCCCTTGCTGTCGCTGTAAAGACCTGCTTTCATGTAAAATTTACAGTTATCCACTCTTTGAAAGACTCCTTCATTGTCGTCTGTACTGACGATCTTGAAGCTTCTAAACTGATGGACGACACCGCTGTGAAGACTCTCAGTGACCGACAGTTCACCGTCTCTCCTTCATCTTTCCTGCTGGCGAAACGTTCTGTTTTTGTCAAACGTTTAGACAAGATCATAACATCCCTATCGACTGATGACCTGAAGACCTCAATCAAGGAACAAAACTCTTGGGCTTCAATTGACAACATCACCAAAATTTCAAACGCTCCTTCTATGATCTAAATCATCTTCTCCAACATCGATATGGCTACCAGAGCACTTTCTGATGGCCTAGCCATCTCCTACTACCATATTCATCCACGACAAATAAAACCAGAACGTTTTGCTCATGTCTCTCCCTGCTAGAACTGTTATTCTTACCATCACTCAACGACCGACTGCCTCATTAAAGACAAGAAATTCTGTTCCAACTGCGGAAAAGAAGGTCACGATTTCAATGCCTGTTCCACCACCAGTGCCACTCCAACCTGCCTCAACTGTTCCACCACCAGTGCCACTCCAATCTGCCTCAACTGCAACCAAATGCCCACTAAGGAAGGAAGTGCTGATTAAGAAAATCAAAGAAGCTAAGAAAAGCAGCCCCAAATCGCCGACATAACAAAACTACAGTCTGATACCAAGAAAATTCTTCAAGTTACACAACATCCATCCCTATTCAGCTCCTCCCTCTTTCCACTTCCCGACGCGGCTCCCTCCAAGGTGCTGTATTGCATGGTGTATGCGCACTTTGCGAATGCAACCAACCCAGGCACATTCAACACTACCATCAATGAACTATTCAGACTTAACAACATGCCTGCCTTCGTTTTCCCTGACTGCACACCTTCAGCTGACATCCTCAGGATTTTTCCTAACGTCGCTAACTTCACTACTCCTGCTGACATGTCTCCTAATGCCCAAGCACCATGGTAGACTTGGCTACTGAATACACGTCAGAAGAAGATATTGACGACTCTAGCACACCAACATGGGAAAGGTGAATGGTTCAGAGAACCGACAAGTTATAAATTAGACACATATGCAACATTTGGGTATCTTTATTGAGGAAACGTTTCGCCACACAGTGGCTTCATCAGTCCAATACAAAGTAGAAAGGTGTAAGGAGAGTAGGAGTTTTGAGGTTATCAGTCCCTCGGCCTGGAGTCGATGTGTTCAGTCCATCAATCTTGTAGAAAGTCAGCATATGTCCGTAGAGGTGGCTTATATACTGTAGTCAAATGTTGCATATGTGTCTAATTTATAACTTGTCGGTTCTCTGAACCATTCATCTACACCGTCTGACACAGCAACATCTTGGGATCTTAATACAAACGAATTCTTCAACACTTGTCCAACCTTTGAACGAAGACCTACTTCGACTAGTGGATGGTACCACTATGACCCCGCCTCCTGCTGCTTCACCTCACCTGACTACAGTATATAAGCCTCCTCTGCGGACATATGCTGACTTTCTACAAGATTGATGGACTGAACACATCGACTCCAGGCCGAGGGACTGATAACCTCAAAACTCCTACTCTCCTTACACCTTTCTACTTTGTATTGGACTGATGAAGCCACTGTGTGGCGAAACGTTTCCTCAATAAAGATACCCAAATGTTGCATATGTGTCTAATTTATAACATGGGAAAGCCTTATATTCTACATTGCTCCAAGGGAAATCGGCCTGACAACACTGGAGGACAGGAGGGTTAGGGGAGACATGATAACGACATACAAAATACTGCGGGGAATAGACAAGGTGGATAGATACAGGATGTTCCAGAGAGGGGACACAGAAACAAGGGGTCACAATTGGAAATTGAAGACTCAGATGAGTCAAAGGGATGTTAGGAAGTATTTCTTCAGCCATAGAGTAGTCAGGAAGTGGAATAGTCTAGCATGCGATGTAGTGGAGGCAGGAACCATAAATAGCTTTAAGACGAGGTATGATAAAGCTCATGGAGCAGGGAGAGAAGGGACCCAGTAGCGATCAGTGAAGAGGCGGGGCCAGGAGCTGAGTCTCGACCCCTGCAACCACAATTAGGTGAGTACACCATGACCTGCATTGAACTCTACAAATGCCTCGGTGCAGGAACCATCAAGTTTTCCTGCGAACAACCTCATCACTTCACACTCACCCAAGTTCTGGAATTCCTCAAGCCTCTCCGATTCACCTTTGGAAACAAGACAAAACTTTACCACATCTCTAGAAGCACCTTCAAGAAATTTGAGAATGGATCTTCTACAAACCTGCCACCCTAATCGCGTCAAATAACCACCAGTATGCTGCCCTCTGATGCTCTTCTATACCTGCCCTGTCCTGCGACGTAACCTGCTGCCAGCTTGTTAAGTCTGTAGACATCCATCTTCCACAAGACCATCGCAACTGAGCCTGCTATTCCTGATTCTTAAGTCTGTCCCACAATCGCTTAGCTGCTGGGTTAAACCTTGGGACTTTTTCTACGACTAAGGACACTCCTCTCCAACGCTATTCTTCGCCTGTCCCGTCTTCCCCGTTCACCCCATTGGGGTCTTACCTATACTCTCTTGATCTTGATTTATACTTCTTGCTATGAAGCCAAGAATTTATTAGCTTTATTGCGAACACTTAAGCACCGTTTTTCTTGACTTTAAATTTCTATTACACAGAGATTTGAATTGAACTGGGGAATCTCTGGAACGTAAATTGAGTTTATTTTCAATAATTTATCTAATTGCTCTGAAAATGACAAATTCTTTACCCAGGAATTTCGAAGGAGCATCCTAGCGAAACTGACATTGGTTGTATCAAACCAGCCAGTCACACTATTTAACCTGAAGGGTCACACATCTCGTGGGGATGAGATATAATCACGTTTGATCCGAAGAATTGGAGGCTAGCTACAATTCCTTGGACCCAGGGCCCTTCAATGTTACCAAGGAACCTCTTGTGATCCCCCTACAAATGTTCCTGGATGCTGGTGAGGGGCTCTTGATCCTTGGAATTAGAATTCTCTTCCGCTATCAGGGATTATTTTGTTGCCTCCCATTCCCCAAGCAATAATAATAATAATAATAATAATAATAATAATAATAATAATAATAATAATAATATTATTATTATTATTATTATTATTATTATTATTATTATTATTATTATTATTATTATTATTATTATAATCACTACAAAGGAGTGAACAAATAAAAAAGGCACCAGAATGGATATTTCACAAAACATTTTATCCTAGTTGGTTTGGCAAAATTTTAATGGTGTATTATTTACATGTTCTGGATAGTCGTAAAAGTGGAGGTGGGGGTCAGGACCCCACACAGTATATCCACTGCCATTACCCGCACGGTCAGGACCTTCACAGTACATTCCACGGTCAAGACCCCCACAGTACATCCCACGGTCAGGACCCCACAGTACATCCCACGGTCAGACCCCACAGTACATACCACGGTCAGGGCGCACACGGTACAAACTACGTTTAGGAAACACAGTACACACCAATGCCAGGACCCCCCTTCCTTCCCCATAGAACACTCCACGCACGGCCAGGACCCACGCACTACACACCACGGCCAGTACACAGCACAGCCAAGATTCACACAGTACACATCACAGCCAGAAGTACACACACAGTGCACACCAGAACACACAGCCGACCCACAGTCACACCACACCCACACACAGTACACACCACAGCCAGACCCACACAGTACACACAACAGTCAGTACACACCAACACTACAGCCACGACCCACACAGTACACACCACAGCCACGACCCACACAGTACACACCACAGCCACGACCCACACAGTACACACACCACGACCACACAGTACACAGCCACGACCCACACAGTACACACCACAGCCACGACCCACACAGTACACCACACCACGACCCACACAGTACACCACACACGACCACACAGTACACACCACAGCCACGACCCACACAGTACACACACCGACCCACCAGTACACCACAGCCACAGTACACACCAACACGACCCACGTACACCGCCACACCACGTACACACCCACAACCACGACCCACACAGTACACACCACAGCCACGACCCACACAGTACACACCACAGCCACGACCCACACAGTACACACCACAGCCACGACCCACACAGTACACACCACAGCCACGACCCACACAGTACACACCACAGCCACGACCCACACAGTACACACCACAGCCACGACCCACACAGTACACACCACAGCCACGACCCACACAGTACACACCACAGCCACGACCCACACAGTACACACCACAGCCACGACCCACACAGTACACACCACAGCCACGACCCACACAGTACACACCACAGCCACGACCCACACAGTACACACCACAGCCACGACCCACACAGTACACAACATACTCAACCATTTCCTAGTCAACTGAAACTCCTTCACTTACTGTTATTATTATTATTATTATTTTTATTTTCCCCTGATGGGAGATTCCTCACGCCGGCGAGGGGCTCTAGATCTAAGGAACTGGACCTAACCTTCCTGTCCTTGGATCGAACTTGATCGCATTCCATTCCCCCAGGCACTGTAACCAATACGGATTTTACGCTCGTCCATGAATATAATTTATTATTATTTTTTTTTTTTTTTCAACAAGTCGGCCGTCTCCCACCGAGGCAGGGTGACCCAAAAAGAAAGAAAATCCCCAAAAAGAAAAAACTTTCATCATCATTCAACACTTTCACCACACTCATACATAATCACTGTCTTTGCAGAGGAGCTCAGATACGACAGCTGAGAAAAGTCCCTCCCAGCTGTCACTATCTCAGACCCCTCCTTTAAAGTGCAGGCATTGTACTTCCCATTTCCAGGACTCAAGTCCAACTAAATCAATTAACTGGTTTCCCTGAATCCCTTCACAAAATGTTACCCTGCTCACACTCCAACAGATCGTCATGTCCCAAAAACCATTCGTCTCCATTCACTCCTATCTAACACGCTCACACATGCTTGCTGGAAGTCTAAGCCCCTCGCCCATAAAACCTCCTTTACCCCTTCCCTCCAACCTTTTCTAGGACGACCCCTACCCCGCCTTCCTTACCCTACAGATTTATACGCTCTCCAAGTCATTCTACTTTGATCCATTCTCTCTAAATGACCAAACCACCTCAACAACCCTCTTCAGCCCTCTGACAAATACTTTTAGTAACTCCACACCTTCTCCTAATTTCCACATTCCGAATTTTCTGCATAATATTTACACCACACATTGCCCTTAGACAGGACATCTCCACTGCCTCCAGCCTCCTCCTCGCTGCAGCATTTGCAACCCATGCTTCACACCCATATAAGAGTGTTGGTACCACTATACTTTCGTACATTCCTTCTTTGCCTCCATGGATAACGTTTTTGTCTCCACAGATACCTCAATGCACCACTCACCTTTTTTCCTTCATCAATTCTATGGTTAACCTCATCCTTCATAAACCCATCCGCTGACACGTCAACTCCCAAATATCTGAAAACATTTACTTCTTCCATAATCCCTCTCTCCAATGTGATATCCAATTTTCTTTATTTAAATCGTTTGATACCCTCATCACCTTACTCTTATCTATGTTCACTTTTAACTTTCTACCTTTACACACTCTCCCAAACTCGTCCACTAACCTTGCAACTTTTCTTTAGAATCTCCCATAAGCACAGTATCATCAGCAAAAAGTAACTGTGTCAACTCCCATTTTGCATTTAATTCTCCATAATTTAATCCCACCCCTCTCCCCAACACCTAGCATTTACTTCTTTACAACCCCATCTATAAATATATTAAACAACCATGGTGACATTACACATCCCTGTCTAAGACCTACTTTTACCGGGAAGTAATCTCCCTCTCCTACACACCCTAACCTGAGCCTCACTATCCTCATAAAAACTCTTTACAGCCTTCAGTAACTTACTACCTATTCCATACACTTGCAACATTTGCCACATTGCTCCCCTATCCACTCTATCATATGCCTTTTCTAAATCCATAAATGCAATAAAAACTTCTCTACCTTTATCTAAATACTGTTCACATATATGCTTCACTGTAAACACTTGATCTACACATCCCCTACCCACTCTAAAGCCTCCTTGCTCATCTGCAATCCTACTCTCTGTCTTACCTCTAATTCTTTCAATAATAACCCTTCCATACACTTTACCTGGTATACTCAGTAAACTTATTCCCTATAATTTTTACACTCTCTTTTATCCCCTTCCCTTTATATAAAGGAACTATACATGCTCACTGCCAATCCCTAGGTACCTTCCCTCTTTCATACATTTATTAAACAAAAATACCAACCACTCCAGCACTATATCTCCCCTGCTTTTAACATTTCTGTCATGATTCCGTCAATTCCAGCTGCTTTACCCCTTTCATTCTACGTAATGCCTCACGCACCTCCCCCACACTCACATCCTGCTCTTCTTCACTCCTAAACGATGTTGTACCTCCCTGTCCAGTACATGAAATTATCGCCTCCCTCTTTTCATCGACATTTAAAAGTTCCTCAAAATATTTCCGCCATCTACCCAATACCTCCAGCTCCCCATCTACTAACTCCCTACTCTGTTTTTAACTGACAAATCCATTCGTTCCCTAGGCTTTCTTACCTTGTTTATCTCACTCCAAATTTTTTCTTGTTTTCAGCAAAATTTCTTGACAGAGCCTCTCCCATTCTTTCATCCGCTCTTCTTTTGCACTCTCTCACCACTCTCTTCACCTTTCTTTTACTCTCCATATACTCTGCTCTTCTATTAACACTTCTGTTTTGTAAAAACCTCTCATAAGCTACCTTTTTCTCTTTTATCACACCCTTTACTTCTTCATTCCACCACTCACTCCTCTTTCCTCCTGCACCCACCCTCCTATAGCCACAAACTTCTGCCCCACATTCTAATACTGCATTTTTAAAACTATCCCAACTCTCTTCAACCCCCCCACTACTCCTACTTGCACTAGCCCACCTTTCTGCCAATAGTTGCTTATATCTCACCCTCACTTCCTCCTCCCTTAGTTTATACACTTTTACCTCTCTCTTACTTGCTGTTGCCATTTTCTTTTGTCCCATCTACCTTTTACTCTAACTGTAGCTACAACCAAATAATGATCTGATATATCCGTTGCCCCTCTATAAACATGTACATCCTGAAGCCTACTCATCAACCTTTTATCCACCAATACATAATCCAACAAACTACTTTCCTTACGTGCTATATCATACCTTGTATATTTATTTATCCTCTTTTTCATAAAATATGTATTACTTATTACCAAACCTCTTTCTACACATAGCTCAATTAATGGTTCCCCATTTACATTTACCCCTGGCACCCCAAATTTACCTACTACTCCATCCACAACATTTTTACCCACTTTAGCATTAAGATCCCCAACCACAATTACTCTCTCACTTGGTTCAAAACTCCCCACACACTCAACATTTCCCAAAATCTCTCTCTCTCCTCTACACTTCTCTCTTCTCCAGGTGCATAAACACTTACTATAACCCACTTTTCACATCCAACCTTTATTTTACTCCACATAATCTTGAATTATACATTTATATTCCTTCTTTACCTGCCATAACTGATTATTCAACATTATTGCCACTCCTTCTTAGCTCTAACCTATTTGAAACCCCTGACTTAATCCCATTTATTTCTCCCCACTGAAACTCTCCTACCCCCTTCAGCTTTGTCTCACTTAAAGCCAGGACATCCAGCTTCTTTTCATTCATAACATCTACAATCATCTCTTTCTTATCATTCGCACAACATCCACGCACATTCAAACATCCCACTTTGACGATTTTCTTCTTCTTCTTTTTAGTAAGCTATACAGGAAAAGGGGTTACTAGCCCATTGTTCCCGGCATTTTAGTTGACTTTTACAACACGCATGGCTTACGGAGGAAAGATTCTTATTCCACTTCCCCATGGATATGAAAGGGAAAAGCAATAAGAACAAGAACTATTAAGATAAAATCAAAGAAAACTCAGATGAGTGTGTATACAATAAACGTGTACATGTTTGCGTAGTGTGACCTAAGTGTAAGTAGAAGTAGCAAGACGTACCTGAAATCTTGCATGTTTATGAGACAGAAAAAAAAGACACCAGCAATCCTACCATCATGTAAAACAGTTTCAGGTTTCTGTTTCACAGTCACCTGGCAGGACGGTAGTACCTCCCTGGGTGGTTGCTGTCTACCAACCTACTACCTATTATTTATTATTATTATTATTATTATTATTATTATTATTATTATTATTATTAGTACGTATTATTAAAGTTGTTATTCTTGCAGAAGCTATAAACCTTTAGGGAAATAAACAAATTTGATCCAAGGAAGAGGATATTTGCTCCAGTACCTTGGATCAAGGACCCTAAAAAATTCAATATTACTACTTTTATTACTATTACTACTACTGTTACTATTTGTTACTATTGCTATTACTAATACCGAAAGAGATGAGATAAGGAAAATGTAAAGACCAGGTCGCTAACAACACTCACAATACTCAGACATTTACACACACAAAAAAAAAGAATAAAAACGCCCTTACAGGAAAGTGAAAAAAAATCCAAAAGATATATCGCTAGTGATTTCCCATTTTCGATGTCCAGGTTGGTATTACCAGTGGCTGAATCCCGGCCGGGCTCTTCAATGCTGCAAGTGGCGAGAGAGAGAGGCGATATTTCTGGCCGAGGCGTAAAAGTGGTTCCAACCATGTAATTGGAATCATTTTGCCCGCTCCAAAAAATCCCAACCACACCACTCATTCTATATTTTTCTTTTATGAGGGCGTTTGAAGCAAAGCAAAGTGTTCATTTCTACTTTTGTGCGGTGATATCATGAAGCTGGAATGTCGCAGCGCTGCTACTTGCGCCAGAACTGTGGAGGCTGGGACGGGGTGCTGTGGGTGCGGTGGTGTTGCTGGGAGAGAGGGTGGTGTTGCTGGGAGAGAGGGTGGTGTTGCTGGGAGAGAGGGTGGTGTTGCTGGGAGAGAGGGTGGTATTGCTGAGAGAGAGGGTGTTGTTCCTGCTAGAGAGGGTGGTGTTCCTGCTAGAGAGGGTGTTGTTCTTGCTAGAGAGAGTGGTGTTCCTGCTAGAGAGGGTGGTGTTGTTGCTAGAGAGGGTGGTGTTGTTGCTAGAGAGGGTGGTGTTCCTGCTAGTGAAGGTGGTGTTGCTGCCAGAAAAGGTGGTGTTGCTGCCTGAGACGGTGGTGTTGCTGGAAGAGAGGGTGGTGTTGTTGCTAGAGAGGGTGGTGTTGTTGCTAGAGAGGGTGGTGTTGTTGCTAGAGAGGGTGTTGTTGTTGCTAGAGAGGGTGGTGTTGTTGCTAGAGAGGGTGGTGTTCCTGCTAGAGAGGGTGGTGTTCCTGCTAGAGAGGGTGGTGTTCCTGATAGAGAGAGTGGTGTTCCTGCTAGAGAGGGTGTTGTTCCTGCTAGAGAGGGTGGTGTTCCTGCTAGAGAGGGTGGTGTTCCTGCTAGAGATGGTGTTCTTCCTGCTAGAGAAGGTGGTGTTGTTGCTAGAGAGGGTGGTGTTACTCCGAGAAGATAGTGATGATTCTAGGAGGTTAGTGTTGTTGGGAAGGGGTTGTGTTGCCAAGAGAAGGGCTGGTGGAGCTGTGAATGAGTCAATTTTTTTTTTATACCCAGGTACCTATTTTACCGCTAGGTGAACAGAGGCAGCAGGTATAAGGAAACATGCCCAACGTTTCCACCCGACTGGAGATCGAACTACGGATACTCAGTATGTGAGGTGAGTGCGCTACTAACCAAGCCACGGGAGGTGGAGGAGTTGTTTAAGGTGGTGCCGGAAGAGTCTGCTTAGGAATGATCTTGGGTGTGGTCGCTGCTAGGTCTGGTGATGGTATAAATGGATGTTAGAGAATACTTTCATCACATTGTTAACTCTAGAAGGTTAATAACCCAGGATAACGTAAGCCACTTATTGTGGCTTATTTCCGTGTTGAGTGATTATTATTATTATTATTATTATTATTACTACTACTACTTCTATTATTGTTAAACTATGGAAAATACTAACATTGGTTTGTTGGTGTTAATTTATATTAAATTTCCAGATTAATATAAACAATTCCATTTAGCTAGTATAATAATATTATGCTAAATAATCACCGCTGCTGCTCCTGCTTTGGTCCACACTGAGAGTCACTGAGCTCCTGCTGTGGTCCACACTGAGAGTCACT
>WNWK01009975.1:0-73064 GCA_009830355.1 Cherax destructor | reverse complement strand
CTTGTGGCACTTATCCGTATTGCATCTATGCCTGAGTCACCATTTGTGGTCGTTTCAGACTCCCTTAGTGCTTTACAGGCTATCCGTAAAATTGATACACCTCACCCCCTAGTTCTTCGTATCCACCTTTGGTTACGCCGTATCTTTAGCAAGCATAAAGATATTGTTTTTTGTTGGGTCCCTGGTCATGTTGACGTACAGGGCAATGAACAGGCAGACACTGCTGCGCGGTCAGCAGTACATGACCTTCCAGTTTCATATAGAGGTGTTCCTTTCACGGACTATTTTGCGGTTATTGCTACCCACCTTCGCACCCGTTGGCAACAACGCTGGTCTGACCTGCTGAATAACAAACTTCATTCTATTAAACCGGTTATAGGTTTCTGGCCTTCTTCTTGTCACCAATGTCGAGGTTGGGAGACTACTCTCTCCCGTCTTCGCATCGGCCACACTCGTCTTACTCACGGGTATCTCATGGAGAGGCTCCCTGCCCCTCTCTGTGAGCATTGTCAGGTTCCAGTGTCTGTTCGACATATCCTGTTGGACTGTCCACTCTATCAACGAGCACGCAGAATTTACCTCCAACGACGTCTTCGCTCTGCGGCCCTTTCTTTACCTTCCCTTCTTGCAGATGGACCCTCCTTTAATCCTGACTCTCTTGTTGACTTTTTGACAGAAACTGACTTACTACACAAACTCTGAAGATTATACCTCTAGCACCTCCCTCAGTCCCTTGTACCTCGATCTCTTGCTACCCTCCACCCCTGCACTTCCCACCGTCATCTAGCACTCCATACCCTACTAATCGTCCATCTCCCTCTTACAACTCACTCTCCCTGCATCCTACAATAACCTGCAGCGCTGTATAACCCCTGTGGTTTAGCGCTTCTATTTGATTATAATAATAATTGATTATAATAATGGTTTAGCGCTTCTTTTGATTATAATAATGGCTTAGCGCTTCTTTTGATTATTATAATAATTGGCTGTATAACCCTTGTGGTTTAGCGCTTCTTTTGATTATAATAATTATGATAATTAGTGAGTATTTTTAATTAAGCAATAATGATGATAAACCCTTTAACTAATACCACTCAAGGGAGGGTCCCAGATGCCGGGAAGAGCTTTTGATCCAAGGAATTGGACATAATCTTCCATTGTGCAGCAATGTATGACCCTCTCGGGTTTAGAGCTTAATTTACATCGAACCCGTTTGACTGCCACGTTCCCAGGCACTGCATGTCCCCTGCCCCTCAAGGGAGGTTCCTTGACGCTGGTGAGGGGCTCTTGATCTAGGAATTGGATTTGTGCTCCGGTTTCCTGAATTGAGTCCGAATACCTTCCATCCCCCCCCACGTGCGCTGTATAATCCTACGGGTTTAGCGCTTCCCCATGATTATAATAATAATGCATGTCCCCTTGATTAACTGCCCATAATGGAAATAAGTCAGTTTGCCTGACTTTTGTTATCCTAGGTAATTTACACTATGTATGATAATTGTACTTTTGTGTTCCTGTGCCTAAATACACTGGTTTTTTTTTATAGTAGTAGTAATATAATCCTATGTTCTTAAATTTTAGCAACTAAGTTTGGGTGTGGTCTGTTCTTCCTCACTCCAATGGAAATAAGTCACTGACTTTTTTGGGTTATCCTAGGTTCTCTACACATATGCTACTATGTATGATAATCTATGTAACTATTTGTATATACCTGAATAAACTTACTTACACTCCCTGGGGCCTGAACTTTGCCCTCTCCCCATAGACAGGTACCAAGGCTCCTATATTCACCATTAGGGTTAGATGGTGACGTCAGAAAAAAGTTACATAATTGTTACTACTTTAACAAATTAAGAGTCAAAAACCGGCGATTTCTGGAGAGCAGAAATTATTTGCCCTACTTATCGTGTCAACAAAGTATATACACGTTTTGAAGTTGCAACATACGTCATTTAGATGCTTGTTTTAATGTTACGAATATAAATTAGTCATGAGATAAAATGTCCTCATCGGCAACCGGTGGTCAGTGTTCCCTGCGTCCCAAACGTCTCGGCTCCTGACTAGTGGACAAGTGTCTGGTCTCTCCTCTAGCATTACTCATTAACCTTATAATGAGTGTCATCTGCAAGTACCTGTCTCGCTATCATAGGTAAGTCATCCCTCCAAATTCCATTACCTTCCCAGAGTTAAAAACAATAAAGTGAAAGTACTAGCAGTTCCGCCAAAAAGTTTTTTTTTTTTTTTTAGGGATGTGATAATCAAGGGATTCGTACGAGGGAATTTCTTTCGGTGGGGTGTCTTGATGCCAATGAAGGGCTCTTGATTCAAGGAACTGGAGCTACTCTCCTTTCCCCTGAATCAACCCTCATTACCTCTCATTCTTCAGGCTTTGTATGACCCCCAAACTTATTAAGTGATTAGCGATCTCCCACTAATGCAATAATAATTAGGCTTAAGCCGTCCTGATATGAGCTAGTCCGATACAGACTAATGAAATGTGTATGATGGGGAACTTCCATCACCCACCTAGTGATGGAGAGGCCATGACATAGTGACTGAGATGGCTGTTTCATCTGAGTGAGGGATTGTCACGTACACCTGTGGCTACACCTGCGTCGCCGTGTGTTTATATAGGTACAGGTACACATAAGTATAATTATTATGCATAGTGTAAATTACTACGACCGTCATGTGTATCCGCGACTGAGCATAACGCTGTGTTCATGGTTCGATCCCCGGCAAGAGTGGAAACATTGGGTGTGTTTCCTTACACCTGTTGTCCCGGTTCACCTAGCAAGCAAATAGGTACCTAGGTGTTAGTCGACTGGTGTGGGTTGCATCCTGGGGGACAAGATTGAGGACCCCAATGGAAATATGACAAGACAGTCCCTCAATGTCGTGCTGCCTTTCTTGGGTTATCCCGGGTTAAAAATCCGAACAAAATCTTATATCATTATATGCACCTGGAGCCGGGCACCATCTGGAAACGGAAGACTTCCATTAATAAGAAACAGGACGTATAGTACGTTTAAACTCGCTAATCGGTTTGTTATAACAGCCCACCCCTCGAGGGAGGTTCCTGGACGCTGGTTATTGACTCTTAATCTAAGGAATTGGGCCTAACCTTCCCATATCGGTCCCATACTATCTGAAAAGAAACAGAATCTTATACTCTTAAATTTCTGAATACAAAAAGTGGACCAGAACAGTGAGGACTGCATCAGGTAGGAACCTCTACCACAGCTTTCCTCACCTCACCAACACCTCCATTAACCTTTCTCTCCACCCCATTTCTTTGCCTTTAAGGGGGTTACATTGATGTTTGTGAAGGGCTATTGATCCCAGGAATTTGAGCTACCACTTTCTTCTCTGGATTAAACCTTATTGTCTCCCATATCCCAGGCGAGGTATGTTCCATACAGGTTTAGTGCTTCCCAATGAATATAGTAATAATTCAGAATGGAAATGTCACTGACATTTTTGGGGATTATACTAGATAATTTACACTATGTATGATAAATACACGTGTACTGCATAAATAACCCTCACATAGGAGAAAGGAGCTCCTCCCTCCTATGTGCTTCTCCACAAGCAATATATACCCACATGTCTCCACACTGTTCCCTGCTTTGGATAAACCTAACAGCCTATCTTTCCTTCATGCGCTATATGACCCCTACGGGTTTAACGCTCCCTATAACTGTAATAATAATAATAATAATAATAATCCACCGCACGGTGGTAATTAATATCGATAATCTTATCTTTATTGCCCCACTGAAGTCTCCCGTCCAAGGCTGACAAATTTCGTTATTTCATGTTATGTAACCCTGCCTGTCTTATGGAATATGACAGCGAAAATAAATAGCTAGTTTTTGTTTCCACTATATAACTTAAACATAATAAAATAGACGCACACTACAGTTATACTTAATCATGTTACATAAAAAGAAATATGAATTATCTCCCGGGTTAGCGACCCTTGCGGGTCGCTAGCCTCATAGCAGTGCTCCTTCCCATATGACTGTCTACTCTACTACCTTTACTACTACCTTTACTACTACCACTACTACCACTACTCCTACATTTCCCCACTCTCTTGTACCCTCCCCTGTCTGCCTGCCTATAAATACCCTTCCTCTGTCTCTGTGTGTTAGTGTGACTTTGTAAATGGTCCAAGTCGGGCCGAAACGTCGTCGTAAGCTCCTCTCTTTTATATGTGCGGGTTGTGTGTGTACTGGGACGCCATGTTGTTTACAAGTGAAGCACCATCAGCTGGAGTCTCCACGTCAGCTTATTTCCTGACCCCTTGCCAGTCATTTGGCCTACACCGCCCTGTCGAGAACAGGAAGGTTATGTTCCCGCCCAGCATGGCAGCCTTCACGCCTTCACTCATCCAGGTGCTGGCAAAAATAAAGTGTTTACCCTAATCAAGTGATGCTCACATCATTCACAGTACACAAATTTGTGCGTGATTTCCTAGCTGTATGTATGAGGATTTAGCCTTGATTCGATCGACTGATGTAGTTTTGCTCTCTTGTATCCTTTTGTAATCTTGTAAGGAGTCGATCTTTATCGTGACAACTCATTCAGCATCTTTACTCTTACATTGTAGAGGTTTATTCACATGACTTTGGCTCTGTGTTTAGCTGCTTTTACCTGTCTCCTCTCCTTGGTACGTCCCATGTTAGTCTGTCTTTGGTATTCAATAAATTTTGCAAATAGTTCATTACCACTAACTTGGTTAACAAACAAATGTTGGTGTCCAGTCCCTAAGCCCATTATGTGCCTCTAATCCTCTGGCTACGCTCATAGAATGGGTATGGGGTGCATATAAGAACATTAGAAAGAAGGAACACTGCAGCAGGCCTACTGGCCCATGCGAGGCAGGTCCAAGTCTCCCACCGGCCCAAGCCAATGCCCCGACCCAGCCAGGTCAGGTTACATTCACTTAAGGAAGGAGCACGGCATCTGACCTAGTAGCACAAACTAGTCAGGTCTAACTCATACCCACCCGCACCCACTCATATATTTATCTAGCCTATTTTTAAAACTACACAACGTTTTAGCCTCTATAACTGTACTCGGGAGTTTGTTCCACTCATCGACAACTCTATTACCAAACCAATGCTTTCCTATATCCTTCCTGAATCTGAATTTATCCAACTTAAAGCCATTGCTGCGAGTCCTGTCAATACTAGATATTTTTAGCACGCTATTTACATCACCTTTATTTATTCCTGTTTTCCATTTATACACCTCAATCATATATTAAACTAATTGTTCAGCTATCTAGACCAACCATTGATTTAAATTTCAAAGGACAAGGTAGTACGTCCTTGTACGCTTGTGACAGAAAACCACTGTTTAACAAAATAAAATAAGTCTTCCGTCAGGTTTCATGCCCTCTTCAGCCAGGAAGGATGCACATGAAAATATGACAAACCGCTTGGGCATGGAGGAGCCTTGGTCAGATGACCAAAGGAAGCGCTAAACCCACAGGGATTATACAGTGCCTGAGGAATATGCGAAAATTATGTTTGATCTAAGGAAGGGGAAGGGTAACTATTTAGGCTCTTCGATGACATCAACATTCCCTCCCATTTGAAGGATCAGGAATTAGGGTTTTATTTCCCACTGTGTAACTGTCATAGAATATGGTAGCAACACTGCCGATATCAGTGTTGCTAAATAATAATAATAATAATAATAATAATAATAAAAAAACTAGAGCTCAGCCTCCCATGTAGTAAATAGATAGGGTCGCGCGACAAGCTATGTAAGTGGGTCGGGTAAACAAAAGAGATGTCACGAAAACAATAAACAATGATAATTAAGAGGAAGTAACACGTGAGATGGAGGAGGATAAGCTAATGGAGAGAAGAGATAAAGGAGTTTAAACAAAAATAATCAAGAGGGAAATGACCGTACCTAATGTGATTTTTTTTCCCAGTGTATGCATGTGTATTCACCTTGTTATAATTATGTAGTTCTACTTAATAATTTGTACTCCTAGGTATACTCACCTATCTGTATTCATAGTTATATTTACCTAGCTGCCTATTTTTACTCGTCTAGTTATGCTTCCCTAGTTGTGCTCATTTATACTATTTTAGTTGTGCTTATTTAACTCTACTCGCCCGGCTGTGTTCATCTAGTTTTACACATTGTACTTTACTAGTGCTCATCTTTTACGGGCCTTGTACTCACCTGGTTGTACTCATGTAGTTTTATTCACGTAGTTGTACTCGCCTAGTGTGGGTGCGATGTTGAGTAGGAATCAAAACTCAGCTCTTAGCATTATTAATTATAAACGGTCACGAAATTTCTGGTTTCACAGGCCCTATCATACCTACTCTTAAAACCACATAAATAATATGCTTCCATTTCTCCTTATCTATATCTTTCCGATTTCTAGCTCCTCAGACAGAGAAAATATTTTCTAATATTACTGTGACTCATTTTCTTCCTCTCACACAATCCGTATGTGTGTGCCCTACGAATCATTGGAACGATCATGTCCACCCTGGTTTCCCTGTCCGTTGTTTTTAGTCTTTTTTTTCTTCTTCTCCGTGGCGTCTCGTAGCGAATGTCTAGCTTCTGCCGGTGCTGCCTTTTCTATTATAGGTCTGGCTCACGATATGTATAAAGTCCTGGAGTATTTTTTTTAGGTACTTGAATCGCATACTTAATTTGAATGGAGGAGCACTTCAATATGTCTATTGACCAATGCTAGCAGATACCTGAATGGCGTTCTTAATTTCGCCAAACGCAGATGTGCCGCCTGGGTTGAGGAAAACTTGATCTAAGTTAACCCTGTTTGCTAGTAGGGTAAGAAAGTCAAGCAATGTGGCTTTTTTAAATTGGGTACCTTATGCTCTCCCCAAGATGCAATCCGCAATAGCCGACCACCGACCAATTTCTAGGTATCTATTTAATGTTAAGTGAAAAAGAGCAGCACGTGCTAGAAAGCTTGCCCATACGCAACTCCTCCCTCAGGATCAATTGTTGTTGTATGTTCGCCGGTACATCCGGCCCGGGTCTTCTCCAAATGGTGACCCGGCACTCAGGATCAAAATAGGGTCCTTGGTTATGAGCCGAACGCTTTACACCAAGTTAACATGAGGTTATTCAGCTGATTTGCGCCTCCAGTGAGATGCCTGGTGTTACGCTACACTTCAAGGGATGGGGGGGTGGGGGAGTGTTTTGATGCCGGTGAGGGTTTCTTAATCTAAGAAATTTAAGCTATTCGTCCCTTCCTCGGATCGAACATAAATACCACATTCCCCAGGATCTGTATGACTCCTACGAATTTAACGTTCTCCCATTATTGTAATAATAGTTGGTGTTAAGCTTTTCCTAATGTATGCGAGCTGAGGCTGTTGTTAATGGCATCAATAAGGACCAATACCTGCCTCCACGTCAAACAGCCTTATATAATTTGAAGTAGAATGAGTACCTGACCGAAATCATGGCTGCTGTGTACAACGCCATAGTGACGCCGCAACACCTATTGTGACGTCATGAGCGCCTGGTTGCTCGTACCTACGAATTCAAAAGTAAATACTACGCAGTCCAAGAGGCTAGGAGAAACCAGTTATGCCAGTAACTTGAAGGTTGAGGAGTGCAGGAGCTGCAACTCTTTCCCAGTAGGTACTGTTCTATGAGTACACAATAAATAGGTGACTCGTGACTCAATGGCAGATTAACCTAATTTTATTTTATTTTTTATCATTATTGAAACATTAATTCTGTGATACGCAGACTGAGTTTCAAGGCGTTAATATAAGTTCAGATTGTTTATCAAAACTATTCTTACCGACTAAGCTAATACAAGCTGTTTGTTTATCACTGATTGTCAGAGCGAATCTTGCTGAACAACAGAGAAGTAAACAGAAGAGCCAGAAATACATACAAAGGGATAAAAGAGGCAAACGCGAAGTCAGAACCACGACAGATGAAATATATCAGTATAGAACGAAGTGATAACGTATGAGGAGGTAGGAGAGCTGACAAGTAAGCAAGAGCTTCAATGAGGCATTCATTCACTTAAGAAAATGTAAATTATTAGAGAACAGAAGACAGTGAATAAACTAGAGGATACTGCATAACATCATCACAACAAGAGATGAAGTAAAGAAGCTTCTAAATGAACTGAACTTGTTAAAAGCAAAAGGACCTGGCAAAGTGTCTCCTTAGCCATAGCTTTTGTAACCTTTTTACTCATGTACCAGCTGACTTTTCCACCCCATGTATAACTACTAATACTACCTCCACTAGTACTACACCTCACTCAAAGCCTATATATACCCTCTGTGTCCATGTATTGTTTGTAACGGCTTGACAAAGCTCCTGGAGAGCGAAACGTTGCCACAATAAAATGTCACATTAGTTGCACTTGTGTCGTTTTTACTTTATGTGAACTGCTAGTGACAGGGCACCTTCACGAAAGCCGGAAAACAGCATATGTTGTCCCAGTATTCAAGCATATAGATAGACAAGCAGCACTGATCTATAGGTTGCTATATTTAACTTGCATAATAAGGTAATGGAGCTAAGACAAATGACCTAAGAAGAAAGATTGAAGGAACAAATCCTTACAACACTGAATGAGAGGTGAACCAGGGAAGACATGTTTACGATGTGTAAGATAGGGGACTGGATAAGGTAAGAAGAATCACTTAAAAGCAATGGACTGGGAACAAGGGGACATACGGTAGATAGGAGCTAAAGACACGATGAAAAATAGTGACAGTAGAGAATAATTCTTGTCTGAGGTTAGTTAGGAATTGAAAAAAAAATGGACGAGGAACTAAGGTATGAGAAGAGTTTAAGACCAGGAATAGTGTGACCTTCGGTGAGTAGCTGAAAGGCAGGGCAAGGTACTGGGACTCGACCCCTGCAACCACAACTAGGAGAGTACATCTAGGTACGTACACACGCGCACGCGACTGGTTTCACCTACTATCTCACATAGGTTGCGTCTCGGAGAACAAGTGCGTAGTAATGATGTGCACTTACAGTATCTGACGCGATTGCCGAGATGCGTCGTAACAACTTTAAACACCAGTTTTAATATAATAAGTTTTATCACACTTTATAATTATCACGAGTGGCTTCATCAGTCGCAACGATTGATGAAGTCGCTCGTAGCAAAATGTTTCTTTTAATAATTATCCAGAACTGTGTATAAGTGTCCTTTTCCACAGTATGTCGATATCACATACCATATACAACCCTTAGCAACGGTGGGTTAAATTTATTTAGGTTGGCTTTGTGAACAGGCTTTATGAATACTAAAAAATATACTATGCATATACGTCATTATACACTACTCTTGTAAAATATATGCACTACAATGTTAATTCCCGATACGGGTTGGGATTAAATTAGATCCGACAGTTAGGAACTAGGAAAACTTGGCCTTAATCCACCAGAAAGTCTTTTTCCCCTTGAACTTTAACACCTAACATACACATGTGTCCTTGACTCCTAGGTGTGAACAGTATCTACATATACAAATTGTTTATAGATGTTTACATGACTTAAGTGTGTACTTTATCCACCTATACCCATGTATACAGGTGTATACATGGTATATACAGTCTGCAAAGCGCTTGTACTTTTTATAATACACAATCAGTCTATTTTAATTTGTGTGAATTGCCGTCTTTACTTCATTTTATACAATAAACAAATTAAAAGAAAAAAAGAAAAAGTACTGCATTACCCATTTGGGCTTAATGCATCACATAAATAAATGCTTTCAAATGTATGTGGACTCATGTGTAAGAACATGAAAAATGAATGTCACTTCATCTTTCAATAACCTGTCATTAGGTATTGGCAGATCACTACCAGCCACAAAATGCTAACTAATCTGAGAAAAGCTACACCAGTCTGACCATATAGGTGCTAGGCATAGCAACATACTAACCAATCTGTCAAAGATTTCTAATACATGGAATCAGCTTCATCATCCTTCGCTGTATATTTTCCAGCGCATTTATGTCCATTCTGTAATATGGAGACTAGAACGGAGCAGCATTATCTAAATGAGGCCAGCATACTGGCCAGTGTTGAGTCAAAACAGCAACACACTAGACTATCTGTTAGTAGCCACATCCATACACTGACCAGTCAGATGCTAGCTACTACATAGCAAAGACCTATGAGAAAGGTGTCACGAATGCATCACTCAACACTATCTGCTGCTCCATAGTATCTGCCACTCCCTATAAGCCCTGTGGGGACGAGGAAAGAGGCTAACCAGTTGCCTAACTTCTCCCTGCGAACCCCGTGAAGGCGAGATTGTAACTAGGATTAGGGACAAGTGTCCCAGAAGATGAAGAGGAACACCTCTTCCCATGGCAAGACATTATGAATGTCATACTTCCCCAATGGGAAGCCAAAGCCGGGTCACTTATTAGAAAAGACCTGGGCACCGAAATGCTGCAAATCTCTACCAACCAAAAAATTAACTTTATCACTGCTAGCAAATCAACAAGCAGGACAGCGGTAGTTCCTGCAGTGCGGCTCCAGTGACATCACGAAACAGGTGCGGAAGACATCATCACTGCCAGTCAACAGCTGTGGTCACGAGTGAGGTTGTCGTGACGTAACAGAACAGGTGTAAAGGCAGTGGATAAAACTGACGCTGGAGTGCGACATACGTGGCTGACTGCAGGTGTGCGGCTGATGTCACTGTGCAGATGTGGTCGGTCGGGAACACATGCTAGGAAGCAGGTAATGCCTCAGCCGATATGATTTTCACTTAATTCAAATTGATTAACACAAAGCGCTTATGTAACGTTATGGTTTTGCGATTTTGCAATAAAAGCAGCGCTGTTACTACGGTCAGTTATTATTATGATTATTATTGTTAATTGTAACGTCATTATACACCCTATATCCATCACGTGGGAAGTAGTTATGAAATTACATTGGCACATAATAGGTCCAGGAACTGGGCTCTAACCCACGGGTTTTACCACGTGGGTTTCTCTGCGGATGCTATTTCACCTTAATTTTTTTGTTACAATTTATGCAATTGTACTGCTTTCTCTCTTATATATTTAAGATGTTTACAAGGAGTGCAGTCTCGTGTTTAATTCTTATCATATTAAACATAATTTAAAGAATAACCTTGATGTTTTTTTTTGTTGCCAAAGTACGTTGCAGAGTTGGCAAACCGGTTCGACCTGTTGCACATGACGTGGGCTGGTGCGCGTTGGTGGGTGTGTACATGGCAACAACCAATCGCATTGAGGCTTTCAAACAAGGAACCACTCACGTAGTATATTTCACAGCTGTAGCCAATCAAAGAGCTTATAGGTAGGGGTGTGTTCACGTCAGCCAGAGAACACCCAATCAGCATGCGGTTAACTAACCACTTCGGTGTTAAGGGTGTCGTCATCCACCAAGGGCGACAGTCATGAATAATAATATGACTTTTATTCTCAGATTGCGTAATGTAAATAATGATATCACCCGACTTATACTTATGTAACTTAATCCTGCGCAAGCTAAGGTCAGCTCAAATTTTGTTAGTATTATTTATCATCATCGAAAAATATAAATTTCTTTATAACCAGACAGATTTTCCCTTAGTTAATAAAAAAAATCATCCAACTTTAACAAAGACGTGTAATTTCAACTATTTAAGAGACAATGATGTTTCGTCCGCTGCCAAACTTTTCCCTCCCCTTCATGTAATTCATATAATGGCGGTTAACCGTAAGTACATTAACCTGACTTTTTATTTTTTCTTAGCTTAGATCGTAGAGAAATTGACGCACTGCAACAAGTTGAAAGATGAACTTTTTATTTCATGTTCAGTTGTGACTTGATATGGTCCAGGATGGACCGAAACGTCGTCTAAAATTTCCTTTCCATAGCGTGGATTATTTGTGAATTTCGACATTGTTGTTTGTAGGATAAGCTGATTAAAATTATCAGTTGGCGTTGCTTACCTTTGTTAAATCTTAATCCATTATTTTCTTTCTCCATTGCTCACGTCTGTGCCTCTTACCCACCTCTCTCACACTGCCCATTTCCACCTTCCTTGCCGAGGTGCCGTGTAGGTCACCGGTGACAGCACACACACAACATAAGAATGGAGTGACCTGCCTAGCGCGAGCCTACTGGCCCTGTGCTAGGCAGGTCTGACTCGCACTCATTCACGTATTTGTCCAGTCTGGTTTTAAAGTTATCCAAAGTTCTCGCTTAAGTGACTGCATGAGGGTTTGTCTCACTCATCTATAGACACAGTAGTATAAACCACGGTACGGGTGGGGATTGAATTCGCGGTGAGTGAGTCGTAAAACTCCAGTGGTACTTATGCTAGCCTTCCTACGGTGTATAAATATACCTAGTTGGATGAATCTTATAGCCAGCTGGCCCAGTGTCTAACGCATCGGTCTGGAGTTTTACGACTGACCGCGAGTTCAATCCCCGTCGGTACCGTGGTTTGCTTTCAATCGTGTCATTACGATTTCTTAAGACAGCAATATTATAGGTGAGATCTACGTTATTAAGTTTATAGGTGAGAACTACATTATTTAGTTTGTGTCTATGTATTGTTTGTAACGGCTTGACAAAGCTCCTGGAGAGCGAAACGTCGCCACAATAAAATGTCACATTAGTTGCACTTGTGTCCTTTTACCTGACATATTGTCAGTAATTCTACCAACATTATTACATCATTGAGTTTATAGGTGCTATAGATATTTTCTTTTTGTCATTTGACTCGCAATTCCAAGGTCCCAGGTTCGATTACCTAATTTATTTGACACAGATGAACATTTTGGCTTCCCTTAATAATAATGGTGCCCTTGCACACCTAGCAATAAAATAATTAGTACCTGTGTGTTGGTCGACTATTTTGAGTCGCATCCAGGGGAAAAAAATATTTCATAAAATTCCAATAATTCTGGAATGCCATATATTGATTAAGAAAACACTGATCCTGTGTGTAAGACACTAAAGTACCTAATGGATGCATTCAAATACTGTATTGGGTAAAAAGGTATCCATGTACCTAATGATCTTTGTTAAAAAAAGTTCTCCCTCACCATCCCTGCCTCGGTACCTTTCTCTCCTCACTAGTAACTGACGTAATTCCTTGTGGTGTTTATACCTGGAGAGAGTTCCAGGGGTCAACGCCCCTGCGGCCCGGTCTGTGACCATGCCTCATATTGGATCAGAGCCTGATCAACCAGGCTGTTACTGCTGGTCGCACGCAATCCAACGTACGAACCACAGCCTGGCTGGTCAGGTACCGACTTTAGGTGCCTGTCCAGTGCCTGCTTGAAGACAGCCAGGGGCTTGTTGGTAATCCCCCTGATGTATGCTGGGAGGCAGTTGAACAATCTTGGGCCCCTGACACTTACTGTGTTGTCTCTCAACGTGCTAGTGGCACCCCTGCTTTTTATTGGGGGGATGTTACATCGCCTGCCGAGTCTTTTGCTTTCGTATGGAGTGACACTCGTGTGCAAGTTTGGTACTAATCCCTCGATAATTTTCCACGTGTATATAATAATGTATCTCTCCCGCCTGCGTTATAGGGAGTACAGGTTTAGGAACTTCAAGCGTTCTCAGTAATTGAGGTTCTCTGCACATTTTCTAGGTCAGCAATTTCACCTGCCTTGAAAGGTGCAGTTAATGTGCAGCAATATTCCAGCCTAGATAGAACAAGCGACCTGAAAAGTGTCAACATAGGATTGGCATCCCTGGTTTTGAAGGTTCTCATTATCCATCCTTTCATTTTTCTAGCAGATGCGATTGCTACGGTGTTATGGTCCTTGAAGGTGAGATCCTCTGACATGATCACTCCCAGGTCTTTGACATTAGTTTTTCGCTCTATTGAGTGGTTGGAATTTGTTTTGTACCCCGATGAGATTTTAATTTTCTCACGTTTTCCATATCTGAGTAATTAAAATTTCTCATCATTGAACTTCATATTGTTTTCTGCAGCCCATTTAAAGATTTGGTTTATGTCTGCTTGGAGTCTTGCAGTGTCTTCAACAGTGGACACTGTCATGCAGATTCGGGTGTCATCTGCAAAGGAAGACACGGCACTGTGGCTTATATGCCTGTCTATGTCCGATATGAGGATGAGGAACAGGATGGGAGCGCGTACTGTGCCTTGTGGAACAGAGCTTTTCACTGTAGCCGCCTCAGACTTTACTCTGTTGACTACTACTCTTTGTGTTCTACTTGTTAGAAAATTATAGATCCATCTACCAACTTTTCTTGTTATTCCTTTATCACGCATTTTGTGTGCTATTAAACCATGGTCACACTTGTCAAAGGCTTTTGCAAAGTCTGTGTATATAACATCTGCATTCTGTTTGTCTTCTAGAGCATCCAGAACCTTGTCGTAGTGGTCCAGTAGTTGGGACAGACAGGAGCGACCTGCTCTAAACCCATGCTGCCCTGGGTTGTGTAATTGATGAATATCTAGATGAGTGGCGATCTTGCTTCTTAGAACCCTTTCAAAGATTTTTATGATATGGGACGTTAGCGCTATTGGTCTGGAGTTCTTTGCTATTGCTTTACTGCCCCCTTTGTGGAGTGGGGCTATGTCTGTTGTTTTTAGTAATTGCGGGACGACCCCAGTGTCCATGCTCCCTCTCCATAGGATGTTAAAAACAGTTCTTGATGAACACGGAGTTCCATGAGTCTGGGCCTGGAGCGGAGTGCATGGGCATGTCATTTATTGCCTTTTCGAAGTCATTTGGCGTCAGGGTAATGTCAGATAGGCTTGCGTCTGCCAAGTTCTGTGGCACTCTCATAAAAAATTCATTTAGGTCTTCGACTTTCAGTCTGGTTAGCGGCTCGCTAAAAATTGAGTCATTCTGGGACTTAAGTAACTCACTCATTTCCTTGCTGTCATCTGTGTAGGAGAGGAAAAATTCTCTGTTCGGGTCGGGAAGTATTTTCTCGTGTTCCCACCCCTGCCAGCAGTGATGCTTTACTAGGAGATGCAGTTAATGCTGAAGGAGTTGAGGTGGAAGTATGTGTTTCTTCGATATAATACAGCCAGGTTGTGAAAGTTTCTCCGGCTAGCCAGTTTAAAGGTTAAGCCCCGAGTAGGATACACGTACATGTAAATCCCATCCCCACTACCCACTCACAGAGACGAGTTACCATTCGGAAAAGACCCGTGTCAGGACAGTGTTCATGACGAATATACTAACAACTACCCTTACCACTAACTCCCTTTCCCCATCCCCTCTTCCACCACCACCCGTCCATATCCTTCTACATTCCCCATCCCTCATGGCTCTCCCTCCGTATTTATTACCTCCCCCCTCCCATCCCTCCACTACCAGTTCTACTTCTCCATCCTCCACAACACATGTTTAAAGCTTTAACATTCAACACTATGCAGTTATACATGTCACTCTGGATGTCCACCTTCACAAAACCTCCATATCACAACTGGTGGATCGTAACTCTTAGGCGCACAACCGAAGGACCCCGGTTCAATCTTGGGCGGGTGGATATGAATAGGAACTTCACACCTGTTGCCCATGTTCACCTAGCAGTAAATAAATACCTGGTTGTTAGGCGAATATGGTGGATCGCATCCTGCGAATCTGAAGAGTAGAGGGAACAGCCAGGTAGCCCTTAGTCTATAAATTAAATAGGGTAAAAAAAAATCCCAATCACTATCCCGCAACCTCAAAATCAGGACATCCTTTGCCTTCCTCTACACACCAGGGATCTAGATCTAAGGAATTTGAGCTACAGTATATTTTCTTAACGAATACAACAATAATAATAATAATAATAATAATATTATTATTATTATTATTAATATTATTATTATTATTATTATTATTATTATTATTATTATTATTATTATTATTATTATTATGTAGCAGTAGCTGTATATTCATGGGGAAATGCTAAATCCGTAGAGGTTATACAACTTTTATCGTTGGGTTGGGCGAGTCTCTAGAAAAGTATTCTTTGTTCACTTGCCATAACTCGAACACATGTTTGAGCCTAGCTTATACAGTATGCTGTCATTAATACAATGCTGCATGGTAATCCAGATGAGTGTGAAGCAGTTTTAAGTAGTTGTGGGGGTAAAAGGGGGGAATAGTAAGTCTTACTGATAAAAAAAAAGTTGGTTGACGCCTATCATTGGAGCCCAGAGACAGTGAGCCAATAGCAGGAGGCAGTGTACAAGGCTTTGTGTGTGCTGTGGTGCCAACAGTAGTGGAGGTAAGATAACACGTTTCGGAATAAACTTTAATTAGAACCACGTTTTGTTCTGTATAGAGCTTTATCAAATTGTGACTTCATAAAGCTATACGCCGAGCGAAACGTTGTCATAAAATAGTTCTGCAGGTTGCTCTCGGTTGCTGCGGCAACGCTGCCTTTGTCTATGAGCAAGGTGACATGGGGATATATGTTGAGTTCTTGAAGAATTAATATATTTGTTGTTTATATATTCTTATTTTACTGAGAAAGCCTTAAAACAGTGCTAATGTTGACTGAAGAGAACACTAAGGACAAACCACTGGAAGGATAGGCTTTGATGCAGGTGAAGGGTTCTTGATCCAAAGAACAACAGCTACCCCTTCCTTTGGTTCACATTTGATTGCCGCCAATTTCCAGGCGCTAAATAACAAATACGGGTTTAGCTCTTCCCATAAGTATATAAAAAAATATACAAAGGATACACAAGACACTAAAGCCACATAAGGAGTCACTAAGGATGCTAACCACGTACACTGATCCCTGGTATTATCTGCCGGATACTCAAGGTGCTATGCTTACTGGGCCTTGGCAAGGTTGAAGCCCATCACCTTTTGCCTGCTTGTTTTTGTGGGATGATTACCTTGAATTGTGGGCACCACCACAACTGCAAACCTTTTGTGTGTGTGTGTGTGTGTGTCCTTGTCTACCCAATCTAGTCCTCTGAATATTTTATGTCGTTATCATGTCTCCCCTGGTTCTGTCATCTAAAGTTAGCAGGTTTAATTCCTTTAGCCTCTCCATAGAGCTCATTCCCCTTATCTTCAGGATTATTTTCGTTGTATACTTCTACACTTTCTACGGTTTCTTAGAATGCTTCATCGGTGAAAAGTTTCATGTTGGTGCAGCTTACTGGAAGATGGGTCTAACGAATGTTGTATATAGGGGTCGTGAATAACTTTTTGTAGAAATACCTGAAGGCTACTCTTAGATTTGCCAAACAGGCATTCGTTGCAGAGGGACAATACGGGAGCACTGTATTAACATCCGGGGTCCCAGACTATTCAACATCTTACCAGAAGATATCCGAAACACGGCTGGAACCAGTGTAGAAGCCTTCAAGAGGAAACTGGACAAATATCTTCACCAGGTGCCAGATCAACCAGGCTGTGATGGATATGTGGGGCAGCGGGCCTCCAGCAGAAACAGCCTGGTTGACCAGGCAAGCACCAGACGAGCCTGGTCCATGGCCGGGCTCAGAGAGTAGATACTCTCGAAACTCTTCAAAGGTATATCAAAGGTATCAAAGGTATTCAGTTGATATGTGCTCTGACGTTATTCTCGGCACTATGACCATCTCTGGATCTTTCTCTTTAGGAACCTATCCAGTTTATTTAAGGCAGCGAAAAGTCTAATGGTAATCCCCCTTACGTACGGTGGGAGGCTGTTCAGTAGTCTTTGGGCCCCTTACACTTATTGTGTTGTCTCTTTGTACTTATGGCACCCTTCTTCATTGAGGTATTTTGAATCGTCTGCCGAGCCTTACATAAAAAACCAAACCTTTACTCACAAAGATATATATATATATATATATATATATATATATATATATATATATATATATATATATATATATATATATATATATCGAATGTGCACCTTGTTTATGTCTGTGTAGCTTTAAAAACACATGCATGTGTACATTGTATGAATGTGTTTGTTTGTGTATACCGTATGTGATAACATGTTTATAACTATCAGGATATTAAGCTGTTAATGAGGTCATCTATAATGAGATCAGTAGCGTGCTTATCATTGTGGATTATGTAATATATGTAACCTGGGGCAGAGCTTATGCAGCACAGGTCAAAGGAGTTCAAGTAGATGACACAGGCACGATGAAACAGCGTTGTAAGATAGAAAAACATTACTACATAGTTTAACATGTCAACGAAAAACCTTCGTAAAAAGCACAAAACTTTTTTGATGTCATAAATAAATAAATTCCCATCTGTCTCTATGATCTAGAATTGTTTTTGACATCCTTAACCACAGTTGGTACGAACTCTTTGTCCCACATGGGAATAGATAACAATGGCCTTCACCGCAAACATTACTGAGAATACATAAAATATTGTGCAGTGCGATCACTTAGTTTTAGTTTTCACATAGTAATGCTCGTGGTGTCTAATCTGTATTATTAGTTTTATTTGCATTTTATGTTTCCTAGGATGCGACCCACAACAGTCGTTAATATCCAGGTACCTATTTGCTGCTAGGTGAATATGGGCCGTGTGTGTATGTATGTATATATATATATATATATATATATATATATATATATATATATATATATATATATATATATATATATATATATATATATATAAATCACAAGCACAAAAATCATACCAAAGGAAGCGAACATATGACTCAGCTGTGCATGTGACGTCATTCACAGACAGGATGTCAGCTGTTATTTATTTCCTGGTCGAGTTTAAATCTTGTCTTTCAATATTTTTATTTTGTAAGGCAATTAAATCATTTCACAATAAAATACTTAATGTATTGTTTTATTATTAACTTTTATTAATATAATTACTATTATCATTAATATTATTATAGTAGATTTGTAGACATTACCCACCCGGGGAGGTACTACGGAAGCCTGTTAAACTTTTAGAACTCTGTCAGGACTGTAAGTCTTTAATCATTAGTCCTTATGAACATTTCATAAGTCTGTCAAATATTATTATTGTTTACTTATAAGCTGTAATAATGTTGGTAGAATTATCGACAATTATCTCCTATTACCAAGCCTCTTTCTATACATAATTCAATTAGTGGCCCTCCTATTATCATTTACCCCTGGCACTCCAGGCTTGCCTAATATTTCCTCTACGAGGTCTGGTCATGGACGGGGCCGCGGGGGCGTTGACCCCCGGAACACCTCCAGATATAATCCAGGTATACCTGACTTTTTTTTTCCTAATATTTGTTAATTCCAAAATAGTTATTTTTTTATGCCATTGTATGTATCGTTTGAAATCAAATATAAGTCTAGTTGTTTAGACCAGTTTTGGTTAATAATTTTTAAAGAGATGGACCAGTAAGCCAGCGGAAGGCTTCGGTCAGATGAACAAAAGCTCTGGCGGGTCATCATATGATTATTACCCACGCCAGGAAACATTGTCCTGTTTCCTGACGAAGATTACTTAACCGAACCTAAGTCTTGGCTACGCCGGTGGGTCAAATCTAGGCTTAAAAGGCTCTTCGTACAAATCCCCTTAAATTCTCTAAAAGATGGCATCAAATACATAACATTTGCAGCTAAATAGCTGTTTCACGTTCATTATATCTCATGACGTTTCTGTGACGATGAATGAGAAAATAAGAACGAGCGCTGTAGCAGGTCTGCTGGCCCATACTAGGCAAGTGCAAGTCACCTACTGGCCTAAGCCAGTCTGGTCCAAGTCACATCCACTTAAGAAGGAAGGGGTATGAGTTAGACTTGACTGGCTTGGGCCAGTCAAGTCTAACTCATACCACTCATGAATTTGTCTAACCTATTTTTAAAACTACACAACGTTTTAGCTTGAATGATGCTACTTGGGAGTTTGTTCCACTCATCTGCAAGTTGCAACACTTGGGTATCTTTATTGCCACAATGAAGATACCCAAATATTCCAGGTGTCTTATTCATCAACCTATTGGCATTGTATACCATCAGTAAAATTATATTTATATGTGATCTTACATTATATTTAATTATACATTTTCATTCTGTCGATGTTCTGGTCGATAGTCTCGCCGTATCATAAATGGATTTCGATTTCTTTATGTTTCTTTGATAGTTTAGCACTATATTTCCTAAACTAAAACCGAAACACGTAAAATTATCAGTCTTTTCATCGTTTTGTAGCCTAGCAACAGCTGTGCATCATAATCTAGGTAACCATTACGCAGTTCTTTATAATTGTGACATTTACCTTTATACCCGCTTATGTTCAGGTAATCTAAGTTTTATCCGAGGGAGAGGAAGGTAGTTCCAATTTTTGGGATCAAGAACTTTTTACTGGCTTTAAGTAATCCACTTGAAGGGTAAATTGGATTAAGAGGATTTGCTTTCTTTAATTTTAGTCAGGTTAGGCTTGTAAGTCACCTTGGATGTAAATTAATTAAAATGTATATCATATAAACTCGGTATCAGTGAAAATTTACAACATAAAACAAAAAAGTAACAAAGTTTGTGGTATAAATATATGCATCGCCATTGAATATATCTGATTTAATTTTAACTTAAAGGTCATATTGGGGAAGACCTATGAGCAAACCGTGTTGCCTTGGTTGTTGAGGGGAGGAACACCATAGCGGGATACAAGGACGCTCACATCTGACTGAGCCGTCCCTCACTCATATACAGAACTGTCCTTCACCTATCCTCTCGAAGACGGTGGATGTCCTGTAGTGAAGTTGATGTGTTTTGTAAGTAAGTTTATTCAGGTATACACAAATACATTTACATATATTATCATACATAGCAGCATATGTGTACGGCAATGTGATGTGTGTGGTTGGGAGGGTGATGCCATGGGTTGTGTTGTGTGTATGATGATGTGCTGACGTTGATTTATTCGTCAGGGGAAAATAACTGACTCATAGGCGCAGCACGAAATTAATGCTGGCTTGCAGTACAGAGAACAGTGGTGTCTACCGTGCACTTTCGTTGGGTAGCTCTTGGGTAACCATATGTTAAGTCACAGCATCGGCTGTTAAGTGGTATCCTCTGAATGTTGTGTCGGCCTATATTGATGTTGTTAGATAACTGTTGTTGCTTTGTATTTCCTTGTCGAAGACGTTATTGTAGATTACGAATAAGGGGATTAAAACTGACCCTTGTGGCAATCCACTTGTTGACTTTGCGCAATTCTTTGCCTCCATCCAAGAGAGACATTCTCTTATGTCATAGGCTGCCACGTCCTTTCTTGAACAATATTGTGTAGAACTATTAAAAACACTACACTAGTGGGTGGTGGTGTTGTGTGTGGTACTATTGCGTAGTGGGGCTATAGTATGTATGTAGTACTAGTGAGTGTAGCTACTGTGGTGCGTGGTACCACTTGATGGATGCGCAGTATGTATGGTACTAGTAGGTTGATGTGTTGTAATATGTACGGTAATAGTGGGTGATGATGCAACAGTGGCTACCACTACTTTAATCATACTGTCAAGACGAGATACGATGAAAAAACTACCAGCAGAAAATTTACAGTTACATTTAGCTTCTTGCTTTGTTTGGAAGTGTGTGGCTCACCTTGGAGTCTGCAGTAAGGGTTATACACTATGGTTTTTTTTTTTTTGCATAATTTTCCTTCTGTGTTGTTCACAGAGAGAGAGGATTCTGAGCCGGGCTGTTGTATTGTGCTGATTTCTTGCTCTATAAATGCTTTACAATGCTTTGCTGTCGGGTTTAGCCCCGACTCTTTTTCCTTTTTTATTTATTCTTTTCCTCTCCCCCACATATTCTTCACCCTAGTGGGTCTTTACCTGTGAATCCCTTCTGTTCTGTTCTGTTCATAATTTTCAGTAATGTATATGCCAAGTGGTGTGTATCTCTCAAATAGTACATACAATTTTTTATTAAATTTTTGGATTAAAATTCTTGATTGATCGTGTACAGTATAGTCTTAAATCCTCAAGTATCGTCATTGAGGCGCTCAAGTAGACAAATATAATTGATATTTACCAGATTTAAATGTGAGTTGGAGACTGGAAATGGTCAGGAGTGAGTTAGCCCAGTCTAGTATGAGCCAGTAGGTAGTGATCTATTTTTCCCTCGCTTTCATACCCAGTACAGTTAAACCCTGGGTTTAACTGTCTAGTGACTTCCTCTCACTAAACCTATTCTCTCTTTCACATCTACGCTCGACCTCCTAAAAGGGTCTATTTTATGTAATACATAAAAGCTAAGCTACTCTTGTAGGTACCAGTATGTATTGAGAACCGAGGCTTGTCCCGATAAAGCAAAGTGCCTAGTCACCTGTCTGCTAGCCTAGACACTCGTATCCCCGCGAGCGAATGACACAGGAGTTTTTTTTAGCTTTGTATGTTGGATATAATTATACTATTCTTCCCGCAAGAACATTACGCAAGGACAAGCTCCACTGAACTTTACCAGCTGAGAGATGGGTAGGTATAGAGTCACATTATGTAGAACTGATCCAAAGAATTGGATCTATTCTCCTCTTCCTAGGAGTGACCCTCATTGCCTCCCATTCCCCAGGCGGTGTGTAACCCCTACGAATTTAGTGCTTCCCATGAATATAATAATAATAATAACAGTAATAACAACAATAATAAAACTAGTTATAATAATAATAATTAACAACAACAATAATACGTTATAATAATAAATTAATAATAATACTAGTTATAATAATCAATAATAATAATAATGATAATTACCAGTAACAACAATAATAATAATACCAGCTATAATAATAATAATAAATTATTGAGCATCATCCTAGCAGCACGCGGAAGATATTTGAAGGAACTCATGTGGAACTTGAGTTATCTAAAATTCGGTAATTATATAATTTTAAAACCTTTCAAGGATGGTGTCTTGATGCTGGTGAAGGGCAGCTGATCCAAGGAATTGGAGTTGCCCTTAGCTTCCTTATATAAAATCTTATTACTCGATTCGCTTTATGACGAGTTTAGCGCTTTCCCGTTAACATAATAATCTTGGCGTTCTTATTTCTTCTTCTTCTTCGTCTTCTTCTTCTTCTTCTTATTATTATTATTATTGTTATTATTGTTTCATGAAAACCCATCCCACCAAACCCATGTCATAACAGGGGTACAAGATTGCTTTCATAGACCACTTTGCTCCACTTAACTTCACTTAATCAGCACTTTATATATCAAGGAAATTATCTGTTGTTGTAAATTATTTACATTTATATGAGGAGTATACAATTTATGAAAGTACGTATTGGAAATACGTAATTGCTGCTAAAGCATCATTAATACAAGTTACTGGGAGGGGAGTAATATAATGCTATAAACGAGGTTATTACAGTGATCTGTTACACAGCTGTAAGAAATGGGAATTCAAATCATAATGATGAAAGGTACCCTTAAAATTAATCCTCCACTTGTCAATTTACACTTCGTCTGTTGGTTCACCCTCTGCCAAAGCTCGGCCCCTTCAATCTGTAGGGTTGGACCCCTCAAGGGAGGCTCCTTGATGCTGGTGAGGGGCTCTTGATCTAGGAAATTGGATCTGTGCTCCAGTTCCCTGAACTGACCCTGAATGCCTTTCATCACCCCACAGGCGCTGTATAATCCCCCATAATAATAATAACAATAATAATGTAGGGTTTGATCAACTTCCCACCCATTCAACCTACAGCGACTCCACACTGGATTTGTCTTGCGTTTAGGTTAGCTTCGTCACTGTAGCCAGATCCAGCCAGTCACCAGGACGTTACTCACAGTTAACAGATCACCGGGATAACAGCAATCAGTGTCGCCAAGTTCCTGATACAGTAATCTGCAGTGTAGCCAGACAAATAACACTGTGAGCTGTATAATATTGTTAGACACTTCCTGGTATTGTGATAAGTGTTTGTATGATCAAAGTAGCCTAGGAGGCGGGGGACAGGAGCTGAGATCGACCCCCCGCAAACACAAATCGGCGAGTACAACTCAGTAAATACACGTATGCAGAGTAGTAAACAAATTGAATAAATTAAATAAGGAGACAGTAAATGTTACAACTAGTGGTAACTTAAATTATAAATAAGATGATGAAAAATAGCAGAAGGGACACCACTAGCATGGCTCTGCATCTGTAGCCTCAAATATGTAATTACACACACACACACACACACACACACACACACACACGCACGTGAATCATAGAGGCAGGAAGTTCTTCAGGTTGAATGCGGTTCGCAAGTGGAACGATCTACTGTAGACGAGGAAGTGGTGTAGGCAAGATCTCCTACATAATGATTCTAAGAGTATGTGTGACTGTATCACATGACGAACACACATCACACTATACGAACTTGTCAGTCCTCAACAAATTCGTGGAGGCGCACGTCAACCAACTAACTGCTGCAGCGTTTGGACGATTAGCAAACCTAAGAATAGCGTTCTGGCACCTCAGTAAGGAATCGTTCAGGACTCTGTATACAGTGTACGTCAGTCCCATACTGGAGTATGCAGCACCAGTCTGGAACCCATACCTAGTTAAGCACGTCTAGAAATTAGAGAAAGTGCAAAGGTTTGCAACGAGACAAGTCCGGGAGCTAAGGTGTATGTCCAACGAGGGGAGGTTAAGGGAAATCGACCTGACGACACTGGAGGATAGGAGAGGGGGGGACATGATAAAATATAAAATACTGAGAGGAATCGACAAGGTGGACAGAGACAGGATGTTCCAAAGATGGGACACAGCAACAAAGGGTCACAACTGGACGTTAAAGACTCTGATGGGTCACAGGGATGTTAGAAAGTATTTCTTCAGTCAAAAAGTTGTCAGGAAGTGGAATAGTCTGAAGAGTGGTGTAGTATAGGCATGATCCATACATAGCTTTAAGAAGAGGTACGAAAAGGCTCAGGGAGCAGGGAGAGAGTGGACCTAGTAGCGACCAGTGAATCGACCCTGCAACCAAATTAGATGAGTACACACACACACATAACAACATAAGAAAGAAGGAACACTGTAACAGGCCTACTGGCCCATGCGAGGCAGGTCCATTTCTCCCACGGGCTTAAGCCAATGCCTTAACCTAGTCAGGTCAGTCACATTCACTTAAGGGAGGAGCACGGCATTTGACCTAGTAACACAAGCTAGTCAGGTCCAACTCACACCCACCCACACCCACTCATGTATTAAACACACACACACACGCACACACATTTACCACAGCACACACAAAGAGAGAGAGAGAGAGAGGAGGCCAAGTGTCTATCGACAACTGCCTTTGACAACTGGTAACTGCACACGAACGCACTCGGACCCAGATGTGTATTGCCAGCAATAGCAGGTCTTGTGGAAATTCCCAGTTATTTCAGGGGCGGAATATTCCTGAGATCCTGGAACCCATTACGCCCGCGCTTGTGCGCTTGTGTAGGGAGAGAGACGGTGTAAGTGAGAGGAAAAGAGAGAGCGTAGGAAAGATAGTTAGGAAGAGTGGAGAGCAGGAAATAATTCTGGAGAAAATGGGAAGGAGAATGAGAGAGAAGGATGAAGTAGGACACAATGTTAGGAACGGAAAGTGGTAGGGAAAAGAAAAAAAAGAAACCTAGAGGGAGGGAGGTCTAGCAAAAGAAGATATATAAGGAATGTGATGGAAAGATTGTGAAGGAGGGAGGAAGGGAGTTATTAGTGATGGAGAGAGAGAGAGAGAGAGAGAGAGAGAGAGAGAGAGAGAGAGAGAGAGAGAGAGAGAGAGAGAGAGAGAGAGGCTTACACGTCAGCAACTCCAGGTTTGGTACGAGGCAACAAAGTTAAAAAAATCAATAGTGAAGAGTTGGTTAGAGTGTACGAGGCTTTCTAATACAACAACCCACAGTGCACTCTCCCTTCAAGGTAGGGGCCTTGATGTTAGTGAAGGGGGTCTTGACGCGAGGAATTGGAGCTACCCTTTCCTACTTTGGACCAACTGATTATCTCCCATTCTTACTTACTGGTTTAGCGCTTCATCATCAATATATTAATTTTTTGCGGAAGCTACGAAGCCATACATTCGCAATTTTTTTATTTTCAACTGTTTAAGTAAAAAAAAAAATCGGGAAAAACGATTTTACAATGAAAAAAAATTATTGTGATTTTTTTTAGCACTATACACCAGAACGGACATAATTTTTTATTGTAAGACAGGACCTAAACTTTATTGTATGACCCGTAGGGGTCATACAGCACCTGGGAATGAGAGGGTATTAGATTTGATTCAAAGACGGGTAGGGTAGAAGCAATTCCTTGGATCACGAGCCCTTCAAGGCATCCTAAAAGAATTCTGGCATTACAAACCTGTCTTGTGAAGTTACATTAAAATAATTTAAATTACATTATCTTGCTAGAAGAGGAATTGCTCCTCTTCGTTTTCTGCTTCATCTCTCTTCCATTTCCTTTACTTCAACATCTTCCTCCACTTTCTCTACCTTCACTTCCTCTACCTCCACTTCCTCTACCTCCGCTTCCTCTATCTCCACTTCCTCTACCTCCGCTTCCTCTACCTCCACTTCCTCTACCTCCACTTCCTCTACCTCCACTTCCTCTACCTCCACTTCCTCTACCTCCACTTCCTCTACCTCCACTTCCTCTACCTCCACTTCCTCTACCTCCGCTTCCTCTACCTCCACTTCCTCTACCTCCGCTTCCTCTACCTCCACTTCCTCTACCTCCGCTTCCTCTACCTCCACTTCCTCTACCTCCACTTCCTCTACCTCCACTTCCTCCACTTCCTCTACCTCCGCTTCCTCTATCTCCGCTTCCTCTACCTCCACTTCCTCTACCTCCACTTCGTCTACCTCTGCTTCCTTTTCCTCCACTTCCTCTACCTCCACTTCCTCTACCTCCACTTCCTCTACCTCCACTTCCTCTACCTCCGCTTCCTCTATCTCCGCTTCCTCTACCTCCACTTCCTCTACCTCCGCTTCCTCTATCTCCGCTTCCTCTACCTCCACTTCCTCTACCTCCGCTTCCTTTACCACCTCCACTTGCGCTACCTCCGCTTCCTCTACCTCCACTTCCTCTACCTCCACTTCCTCTACCTCCACTTCCTCTACTTCCACTTCCTCTACCTCCGCTTCCTCTACCTCCACTTCCTCTACCTCCACTTCCTCTACTTTCACTTCCTCTACCTCCACTTCCTCTACCTCCGCTTCCTCTACCTCCACTTCCTCTACCTCCACTTCCTCTACCTCCGCTTCCTCTACCTCCACTTCCTCTACCTCCACTTCCTCTACCTCCGCTTCCTCTACCTCCACTTCCTCTACCTCCACTTCCTCTACCTCCGCTTCCTCTACCTCCACTTCCTCTACCTCCACTTCCTCTTAGTTCTTATCCAATCTCAGGTAGCTAATAACGGAAGCACAGCAAAGATGGTTCAGTCCACAGAGAGTACACAAGACACGTCTTCACTGAGCTTAAGCTTATTTCTTGGGTAGCATTGAAAATTGGGTTGAGCAAATATTCTGTTAGTGGGACAGATTGTGTAGGACCTGCCTAGTATGGGCCAACAGGCCTGCTGCAGTGTTCCTCCTTTCTTATGTTCTTATGTTCTACCTCCACTTCCTCTACCTTCACTTCCTCTACCTCCACTTCCTCTACCTTCACTTCCTCTACCTCCACTTCCACTACCTCCACTTCCTCTACCTCCACTTCCTCTATCTCCGCTTCCTCTACCTTCACTTCCTCTACCTCCACTTCCTCCTGGTCCTCCCTCTGCTCAGTTTCCACTACCTCCACTTTCTCTGTCCTCCATTACTCTCTCCTTCCCCCATTTCCCTGATACAGGATCTGGACACTGACGTCACCACAGGTGGGAAATTAACAACCACAATACAGAATTATTCTGGGGATTACTATCCAAGGATTACTTTGTTTGATGAAGCTGTTGGCGTTGAAGCTTCCTTTTTGCTGCTCACGTGTGCTGTCTCACGCGGATTTAGTGCTTCTCGTTGTAGTAATGTCCTCAAGGGAGTATTCAAGGAGGCTCCTTAATGCTGGTGAGGGGCTCATGAGCCAAGGCATTGGAACTTCTCTTCCTTGGATCGAATCGGAAGGCCTTCCATTTCTCCAGGCGCTGTACAGAGTGTTCCCCATGTTTGTAATAATAATAATAATTATTATTATTATTAATCGGTATCGGTAAAAAATGCCAATACCGAAACCCAATTTTCGGATGGTACCGATAATTCTCCTATATTTTTTATTCTTAAATTATAATGACTATGTTCAATATATAAGGGAATGCTTATTGCACAATGGATATTAAACAACAAAGGAAGGTTAAATACTAAGTAATTTAATGTCTCTGGTTACTTGTTATCAAAGGCACTTGTCAATAGTGTGTGTGTGTGTGTGTGTACTCAACTAGTTGTACTCAGCTAGTTGTGGTTGCAGGGGTCGAGTCAGAGCTCCTGGCTCCGCCTCTTCACTGGCCGCTACTGTGTGTGTGTGAGAGAGTAACCGTCATAATCGTGAGGTAGAGAGTCACTGTTAATATTTCAAAAAGTATCGGCTGGTATTGGTCGTTTTTTTTTTCACCGATACCGACTCTTTAGCACATCTCTAAATATCAATAACAATACTGCACTAGCCAAGGACTCGAACCCATGTTGTACTGGCCCGCCTCATAGTGAGCCAGAACTACATGACGCCTTAAACCACATGACCACCCAATCCTAGGATTGGGTGGTCATGTGGTTTAAGGCGTCATGTAGTTCTGGCTCACCATGAAGCGGGCCAGTACAACATGGGTTCGAGTCCTTGGCTAGTGCAGTGTTGTTATTGATCAATACCACTCGTTCGTGGTTACAATAATCCCTAAATATAATAATAAGAATAAGAATAAGAAGAAAGAGAAAAAAAGAAGGCTGTGGCTCATGAGTGTTGAGAGTTCATCAGTGCCCAGACATATATACATCAGTTATTCAAGCTCTCTTTATCAAGAAAAACATTTACCTCTGCGTTGATAAGCTGCGCAGTGTTCCTTGACCGAGTTCAACCTTTGACGTCATGCTGAGGCCAAATCTGTGAAAATTATTATACGTAATGATGATTTGACTATTTAATTGTGATTGATTTTGTGTGCTTGTGTGTACTCACCTAATTGTGGTTGCGGGGTCGAGTCACAGCTCCTGGCCCCGCCTCTTCACTGGTCGCTACTAGGTCACTCCCTGCTCCATGAGCTTTATCATACCTCATACTCGTGTGTGTATGTGTGTGTGTGTGTGTGTGTGTGTGTGTGTGTGTGTGTGTGTGTGTGTGTGTGTGTGTGTGTCTTGAACACAACAGCACGTCTGTCCTAACATATTGAAAACATGCAACATACGTGCTAACACAATACCCAACACAGTACATCCATCCTAACACTTCTAACACCTAACACACTAAACACTCTGAATCAAACATTATTTCTTCAGGGTTAAGCCAAATTGCTTCATGGAGAGAGGAACTTTCCACCACCCGCGCAGGCGCAGTGCGTCGCGGAAGGTACAGCCGTACACCCAGCCAATGGACTCTCAACATGAAGAGACTTTGTTGTAGTTAGGACAGGGAAAGGCGTTTGTGGGAGGAGGGTGGGGATTAAGTTCATTTAGGTACAGGTACACATAAATACAGTTACACAAATTGTCATACATATGTGTAAATTACCTAAGATAAACTAAAAAGAGTCACACAAGTGACATTTCCATTGGGGTTCCTTAGCAATAATAATAATATCTTTATTTCTACAAGTACGTGTACAAGGTATACAGGCCATAGCTGACATCAATGACATACTACTACATAGAAAGCCACTTGTTATGCAGAGCATTTCGGGCAAATTAGGTCAATTTTATCCCAGGATGCGACCCACACCAGTCGACTAACACCCAGGTACCCACTTCATGGATGGGTGAACATGGACAACCGGTGTAAGAAAACACGCCCAATGTTTCTACCCTTGCCGGGTATGAAGCGAGAGCTTTTGCTACCAGGCCACGGGCCTGCTGGGGGAATTTAGAGGTAGACAGCAAGGTAGTGATAAGAGAATCTCCAGTTATTGGGGGATTGATGTTACAAGAATCGGGACCTCGTGAGGTGGGGCCGAACAATGAGCAGCCGAGGGTCAAAGGGAGTCGAGACCCTGTGAGACAGAGAGAGCCACGGAGTGGGTCCGTGTACATTGCGTCATGGCCAGGTTTTTGTGTACTAGCTGGACTTTCCTCGGGGCTAATTAAATTTTGACACCGCTCTTCCTCTCACACCCAGGAGAGACGGCTACTCGTATTATCAGAATTAGCAGCAGTAAAAATGTAAACAGACCTATCAACAGCACCAGATTGAGTAGCACGAACAGCACTAAGTTCAGTAACAACAGCACTGGGAGCACCACCACCTGTAATAGCAGATGTAGTTGAAACAGAATTATTATATTTACAAAAAAATGAACTCGTATGAGTATTCAACAGCAATAACAGAAACTGTTATATTCATGAGGAAGCGCCAAACCCGCGAGTCTAGCAGAAATAACCAACAACAGTAGCAGTAGCTATAATATCAATATTAGTAATGGTAATACTACTGCTACTTTTAATATTTAAATTATTATTATATTCACAGAAAACCCTTAGCTCGAAAAGGGTCTTACAATGCCTAATGAATGAGAGGAAATCAGGTTTGATCCGAGGAAGTAAAGGATAGCTCCCGCTCCTATGGTCAAGATCCCTTCACCAAGATCACTGCATCCCCTCTCCCTTGAAGGGTTTCAGTCTATAGGATTAAACCGGGCTTAAAAAATGCACAAAATTACTTCAAGTTCTGAAGTTCCATATGTCCGCTCAAAAGTATTTATACATGAATGAATGTGCATAGCTTAATGTGACGAAGTTCAACCACTGTATATTACGCAGTGAGAAAAGTTTTTATGGGGCGATGTTGGTGACAAGTAGGGAAGCACCGGAAATTGATTGGGGTCTCAGATAGTCAATCAGTCAAATATGACCAGATCATCGGTAAGATGGGGAGGAAGAAGGAAGGGGAAGGATGGAAATACTGGAAAAGGATGGAAAGGTGGAGGAGAGGAGGGTAAGAAAGGTAAGTGGCCCAACCACTATGGAGCAAGTGATACTGATAAACCGCAGGCGTTGATGGAGAGGGATGAGGGACGGCGATACATGGCTCCCAGGAAGGGGCGATGAGGGCGGCGTCAGCAGGCAGGAAAGGTCGAGACTCAGATGAGTGCAGCATTGGGATTATGGAGAGGATGGTGTGCTTGATGAACATCGTGAATGAGGATAGTCGGTTGAGCCAGGTACAGTCGACAGTGATGACGGCCTTTGTCCCGAAGGGGAAGGAGCAAGTGAGGAAGAGCGATCACTATTTCACTCGTGTGGACTATAAACTCTTTGATAAGGTGTTAAGGGAACTGGAGTGCGTCGTGAGTTAGGCGATTGCACCGGGCCAGTATGTTATCCCAGGAATACACAAATAACCCGCACTTTGACTTTGTAAATGGTCCTAGTCGGACCGAAACGTCATCGTAAGCTCCTCTCTTCTATGTGCGGGTTATTTGTGTATTGTTCCAGTCACTGTATTGTCTTTTTTTATTATTTATCCCGGGAAGTTAAGATAATATGCAGGCATATCAGGGAATGGGTGGGGATTAAACCCATGGCAGGCGAGTCCTAAAACTCACAGACCTGTAGTAATGTACAGGTGATGGGAGAGGGGTGCTTTGTTCTTCCTGGATTGGTAGGGACATATGATTCGGTGGGATGGAGAACTTAGAATAATATTCTTCTTTTGTATGTGAATTTTTTTATGCAAATGACAAGGTAGAGGCAAGGATCATGAATTCTCAAAAGGGTGCAATGTAGCATTTTTAACCACTTGCAGGAACTCCGTCTTCACTGCCTGACTATCTTACAAAGGGCCATTGCAGTTAATAAGATGGAAATTTTTTTTGGTTACGTAATCTTTATAATACAGCCACGTATTGATACATATTGTAAAGTCCCAAAAATATGATTCGCACATGTTGCCAAATCCCCTAATGGTATTCATTAATTTTATTCATTATCTATGGTGACGTTTCGGTATCTATGGAAACTCGTTTTGTTAAGAGTGCCAGCAGAGCTATAATGTATGTATTTTTTTTGTGTGCAATGCATTTAACTATTACGTATCAGTTTTGGTTAACTGTGTTGTAAGTAAATGTGGCTGATGCCACACTGCGAAGTCCCAATGAATTTAGGTATAATCTGTTTATGTCAAAGTACAATAGATGACCCGTAGTAACACCTGGGAAATGGGAGGCAATCAGGTTCAATCTAAGGAAGCAGAGGGCAAATATTAATTCCAGCATCAAGGAATCTCCGTCGATGTTACTTTGTTGTTACACGTGTCTTAGGTTAGGTTAGGCAAGGTTTGTAAGAAAACAGGACAAGTGTTTCCTGAGGCGGGTCTTAGTCGGATGATGACCCGCCGTTGGAGCTTTTGGTCATCTGACCGAGGCCTTCCGCTGGCTTACCGGTCCATCCCTTTAAAAATTATGGTCAGTTATAAAGATTTTTTTTACACGTCTTATGTATGTTGATGTTTTAAATAAAACAAAACAAAATTAATTAAAAAAATAGGTGCAGACGTTAATATATATTAGGATAGAAAATCCTTACATATTGTATATCCTGGTCAGTGACCTGTAACCTAGTCATCACTAGTCAAAAAATACTTTAATTCTTAAAATAGGGATTAACCTTTCAGAGCGTATATATACTGAAAACGTACATATCTCTATGCAGTGACGCAGCTACGAAGGGTCGGCCAAGAAATTTAACATGTATACTCCCTCCCAGAATGAAAACTTGGCTGCAGAAACGTTCTCTGTTGTATAAGGCTAAGGTTTAATGACCATAGTACATGGTAAGAAGGGTTTTTTCTTTGTACATTATCTTGCGAGGGTGTATTATGTAGCTGGCAAGTGTGTTGCATCAGCCATGTCAATGTGGAGGTGTGTCCCTCTCAACCAATCAGCTTCCGTCATCCCGGGGGCTCGGCCCTCTCCCCAACCAATCACGCTTCAGCAACTGATGTGTGAGATGCTCCTATCAGCTTCGATTGCTTAAATGTATATGTACATCGTTTTGCTGTTATAACGAATGTTTAAAGTGATAAAGAATATAATTAAAGAATATCGTAGCGTTTATTACATCAGACTAATGGAAAAGATCGTAGTCAATCATGATAGGATAAAGAAATCTTATCTTTAGCTCAAAGTCCGCGGTCCAACATCATAATGACGTCAGTTGGCAGCAAGACTATTTAAGCAGCCTACGCTGGGCTCGACGTTACTCTCCATCCACTTACCATCTTGGGTTGACTAGCTATGGTCATAGTTGAACATCTGGGCCTCGCCACTAATCGATATTATCATCGTCCTGAAACTTCGCCAACATGGTTCTCAGTAACAACACTAACAACAATATTGCGCAGGAAGCCAGGTGGGTCCTCTTATTCAGCGTAGTTTTAAAATTATATTTTGATTTTATTTATTGCAGGAACGCGTGAAATGGAAATTTTGTATTTATTGTTATTAATGGAAGTTTCCATTTATTTTTTTACTTTGATTTAAGTAGCATAACCTTTAATAACTAAATCATTTATTAATTAGTAGGGCACACCGTGATGCGGAACTGCTTAATTTTTTGTAGTTATTTTTTTCTACCTTTTTCACTATCCATTTTAACAGTAGAAAGGAGTCTTGTATACCCTCTACGGCGACCTTCCCGGCAGTCTTAATAGCGCAAACTATATTTTAAAACTAAAACATTAAGCCAGCTATGACCGACATTTGTTACTATGTTTCTTTAAAGCGTCATTGAATTACAAACTTTAAACAAATCTTTGAGACAATAGATTTAAGCTTTATAAATTTATCTGTTGCTACTGTTACAAATTTACCAGATTTATTTTCCATTCAACGATCGTGTATCGCTTACTTCCCCCATTAAAAGCAAATTTACTTAAAGTATCTCTAACACTAAAAGTGTACTTTGCTAGCAGTGGTGCATTTTACTTAAAATTACAATGCAGCCGGGCTGTGATGCATACATTGGTTTGCGTGCGGCTGGCACCAATAGCTTGGTAAGTCGGGTCAGTCAGTAACCGGGAGATGATTTGAGATTGGGCCACTGGGGCGGTGACTCCCAAAACCGATTATAGGTAATTTCCACTACTTCGAAGCTTTATGGCTATGTAGTTATACTGTACATAACACAAGGAGCTTTAAATTGTTAGCCAAATGTTTATTCCCATAAAGTCCACATCTATTTCAAAGCGAACACACACAAAAAAATAAATAAAAATAGGAAAAACATCTGTTTCAAGACTAGTAAGGACGGTATAGAAAAGCAGGAACTTTCAGTAGGGAAGGAAGCAGTTTCTGAGTTCTTAACTCCCATCTTGCCTATTTACAGGCTTTCACCATTCCCTAACCCCAGATATACATCTATCCACTTTCTTGGGGACTGAACCAGTAAGACACTTGTAATTTCTTTACGTTATACCCATTCTTCTCTCTCGCATACTTTTATTTTCTCCTTGCTACTTGGTAAATCTTAATTTCAAGCGCAAGCATTTTAAGTTCTTAAGTGGGTTTGAAGTAACTTTTCGTATTCTAATTTGCTCGTGTCTTAAGTGATCATATTGTTTATCAACACTGCCCCATACATTGCTGAACGTATTAAACTTCATTAAGAGTTTAAGCGGTGCGTAAACTTTACGAATATATAAAAATTACCATGAATAAATTTGATCACTTATCGACCCCCTCAACGAAGATTCCTTTACTCCAGTGAAGGGCTCACGGTCCAAGAAATTAGAGCTACCCTCTCCTAAATCGACTCTGAAAGCCTCCCATATCCCAAGAGTCTGCGACCTCTACGGGTTTAGCTTTCTATGAATGAAATGTTATGACTAGAAAGTGATGCTAATATAATTAAGTCACCAACGTGATTAATATCCTGTGTCTGGACAAGGTGAATATTTTTTAAGTGTCCTCATACAATACCGTACTTCGAAGTCCACATCGCGGACTTGCTAAGTGTTACGTTCATATTTAACTTGTTGGACAGTGCAACATAATGACCTTCAAAATAATGACAAATTTCTGTGTTTTTTTTCTTCAGGTTGACCAGCATGCTGAGCGAGGCCTCGAGAGTCGCCTCTGAGGTGGCCAAAAAGAACATAGACATCCAGAGTAGAAGTTTATCAGTCATCTACGGCAAGCTTGCTAACCTAAAGCCCAAGGTTGGTACATATTTTCCCCAATCATTTTATATATACTATATATGTATATATATATATATATATATATATATATATATATATATATATATATATATATATATATATATATATATATATATATATATATTTATTTATTTATTTATACATACATAATACATGAGAACAACCACTGTGAAAAAATAGCGATATTGCGATTTCGTGATTTCTCACATTATCAAGGAACTGATGCGATAAATCGTGGTCACTAAAGATCGACTACAGTTTCTTGATAATGTGAGAAATCACGAAAGCGCTTGGAATTTAACTATTTTTCACAGTGGTTGTTCTGCATATTGTGATATCACCTGTTTGCTCTTATTTATTTTTAATTGTTGAAATAAACATAAAAATATATTTAACCTAAAGTAATTAGAACGTCTTAATTGTCAACAGGTGCGAAATTTCGTGGAGGAGAGTGCTCGTCTGTGTAGGCCAGCAAATTTGCATATCTGTGATGGCAGTGAACGCGAGATGAGACATCTGTTAAATGTGATGCAACAGGCTGGCATGATAGAACATCTCCCCAAGTACAAGAACTGCTGGTTGGCCCGCACTGACCCCGGAGATGTAGCTCGCGTGGAGAGCAAGACATTTATAGTCACTAAAGATCGAAGCGAGACCGTCCCCACTCCAAAGGAGGGCGTGAAGGGCCTCCTGGGCAACTGGATGTCTCCAAAGGATCTGAAGACTGCAGTGCAGGAGCGTTTCCCTGGCTGCATGGCCGGCAGGACCATGTATGTGGTGCCGTACTCCATGGGCCCTGTAGGTTCTCCACTCTCCAAGATTGGAGTGGAAGTGACTGACTCTCCTTATGTTGTGGCTTCTATGCGCACCATGACGCGGATGGGGGGTAAGGTGTTGGAAACTCTAGGTGAAGAAGACTTTGTAAAATGCCTCCATTCTGTTGGCTGCCCCCTGCCCCTCAAAAAACCTCTAGTCAACAACTGGCCTTGTGACCCGGCACGAACCATCGTCACCCACGTGCCTGACACTAACGAAATTATTTCATTCGGGTCAGGTTATGGAGGCAACTCACTATTGGGAAAGAAGTGTTTTGCTCTGCGCATTGGTTCCACCATTGCCAGACGTGAAGGCTGGTTGGCAGAACACATGCTTATCCTGGGCATCACTAACCCTCAGGGTGTTAAGAAGTACATTGCTGCAGCTTTCCCTTCTGCATGTGGCAAGACCAACTTGGCTATGATGACACCCTCGCTGCCTGGTTACAAAGTGGAGTGCGTGGGAGACGACATCGCTTGGATGAAATTTGACGAGGATGGGGTGCTACGTGCGATCAACCCCGAGAACGGATTTTTCGGCGTAGCTCCAGGAACCTCCATGCAAACCAATCCTGTGGCCATGAAGACTGTCCTCGCCAACACAGTCTTTACCAATGTTGCTAGGACTAGTGATGGAGGGGTGTTCTGGGAAGGAATGGAGAAGGAGATCGCCAATGATGTGACTATCACATCATGGCTTGGAGACTCCAATTGGAGTAAAGAATCTGGTAAACCAGCGGCTCATCCCAACTCCAGATTCTGCACCCCCGCAGGCCAGTGTCCCATCATTGACCCCGCGTGGGAAGATCCTAAGGGTGTGCCCATTTCTGCAATTCTCTTCGGCGGAAGACGTCCGCAAGGAGTGCCTCTTGTGTACGAGGCGTACGACTGGAAGCACGGTGTGATGGTGGGAGCTGCCATGAGGTCTGAGGCAACAGCAGCAGCTGAACACAAGGGTAAGGTGATTATGCACGATCCCTTCGCCATGAGACCATTCTTCGGCTACAACTTTGGTCACTACCTGCAGCATTGGTTGAGCATGGAGACCCGCACAGAGAAGCCTCTTCCCAAGATCTTCCACGTGAACTGGTTCCGTAAGAGCGAAAAAGGACGCTTCCTTTGGCCAGGTTTTGGGGAGAACGTGCGCGTCTTGGACTGGATCCTAAGGAGAGTTGACGGAGAAGATGTGGCCGAAGAGAGCGCAATAGGACTCCTGCCAAAGTATTCTTCTATCAATTTGTCCGGCCTGGATGAGGACGTTGATATGGACGAGTTGTTTAGTCTTCCCAAGGAGTTCTGGGAACAAGAAGTCCGTGATATTTCCAAGTACTTCATTGAACAAGTTGGCGATGACCTTCCTAATGTGATAAGGGAGCAGCTGAAGCTACTTGAAAAGAGACTGGAAAAAATGTAGTTAATGGGAGGATAAACTTTCTCTTTATCAATGGCAAAACTGGTCGTCACGCGACCAAAAGTTACAAGTCTGATCAAGAATCACTGGAGGTCTTGGGCCTTATCAAAATATTGTCTTGTTTAAGATTATCATTTCTTTGTCGTTTTATATGAATTTACTTAAATCATTTGGCACGACAATCTTTTTTTTGTATCAATCTACTTTTCTCACCTGTGCTGGATAATACTTTGCGCGGGTTTTACTGCGCCTGCTCTACTGTATGATTTATCTTGAATAAACAATATTTTGCACTTTATATTGATATTGTCTCATTAGTGTTTGCTTAAATTTCCACATCTTTAATGAATTCTGAGTATCGCATATTTTTTGCTTTCAGATAAAATGATTAATGTAATGGTATATAGTTTTACCTTTAAAGTTTCACATGATCAGCGAAATTAACACCACTTCAATATTTGAAAGCTTCAAACTAATGTTTTATGAACAAGTATAGTAAACCTGCATATTTAAATTGAAGGGAGATGCTGGTGCTGAAACAATGCAGTGGCTCACTTTTTTTTTTTTTACTATGTACAAACCCTTTAAAGTGGGGGTGATCAGAGTAGCTGGAGCTACCCTCCACTCCCTCGGATCAATCCTGATTGCCTCCCAGGGGCTGTACTACCGTTTGTGCTTCACAATAAATATAATGAAGAATCTAATTGTAAATTTTGTTATATAAGTGAATTAAATTGAGTGTAGATCTTAAATTAAAAAGGTCTAAGTTTCGTCTCATGAAGGCAATTTGATCATCCTCTTCCCCATTTCTCAGGTCACGCCTCATTACCTCCCAGGTGCTGCAACACTCCTACGGGTTTGGAACAAGTCTGGAACACCGTAAATAATTATTACTCCATAGATGACAAACTATGTGTGGACTTACCATCCTCTGACGCGTGGTCATACAAGTTGGTTTACTGGGTTTCAAGCCTAGACTTAAATAATCCACACTGGTTTACCGCTTTGTGAAATGACATTACACGAGGGTCATTAAGGCTGCATGTCATTTGTACACCACCAATCAAGGGTATTTTAAACTGGATAACGTACCCTCAAAGGGTCCTCGATATCGGCGAGTGGCTCTTGATCTAAGGAATTGGACCAATGCTCCAATTCTTTGAATCAAGCCTGAATGTCTTCTATTTTTCGAGGCACTGTATGACCCCTATGGTTAGTGCTCCTCGTGAATAATAGTCATGTATTAAAGTAAAGTATCATCCTGAGGCTGCTGTATATAAACCTAAGATATACACACCTTTGTATGTAACCTGATTCATACAGGTATGCATTTTGTAAGACGATAGTACATGACTTCATATCTGACAGAAGGCTGTCTACGAACACTTATTTTGCCTCTTCACGATGGGAAGGGGTAGAGTATATTGATGCCAAAGGACTCTTGATCCAAGGAAATGGCACTACCGTTACCTAGATCAAATTTAATTACCTTTTAGGCCCTGTATGATCGAGTTTTATTGCTTCCCCATGTACAGTATATAACAATATAAGTTGGTTCCGCATTTGCCTTTTATGTGACTTGTGTTCTAGCCTAAAAAAGACTGCTTTTATCCGTTTTGTTCTCTTTCCTTGGATCAAATCTGATTGCCTCTCATTCCCTATTCCCCAGGCGTTTGATTGCCTCTCATTCCCTATTCCCCAGGCGTTACGTGACATACTTTATATTGGCTTAGCGCTTCCTTTTGCATGTAATAATGTCAGTCTTTTGGCCCAGATGGCGGTGGAGTTATTTTATTTATCATCACAAAAGGCAAACGTTTAATGACTCGTGTCTTAGTCACATGATGACCTGCAAACTGAAAATTCTGGTTATATGACCCCTCCCTTTCCCTGGCTTTTCGGTCTACCCTGTTAAAAATTGAAGACACTATATTCCTCACCTTGTGGTTCAGGTCCACCAGAGCTTACACCGTTAAGCCCTACTTCCTGGCGTCCGGTGAGGAAATATTGCTTAATTCTGGACAGAAAGGATAAAGGATTTTATTTCTTTGCATATTTACAATGTGTAATTACAATATTGGATTGTTAAATACAAAGAAAGCCGCTATCATGCCGGGGCATTTCGGGCAGAAAGGTGGAGACTTGTATAACATTCCCAGAACGAGACATCTCAGATCAAACCTGAGTCGGTAACCGGATTTTTTCCTAAGGCGTACACACTTTCTCCATCGTGTACTAAAATCAGCTGATATTTGTTGTCACAATATGGCGAGGACAAGCGTCCAGGGAAAAGAGTAACGGATTTGCGAACGACGTTTAGGACGGAGTGAGACGTCCTCACATCATCTAGTGTACAAACCAGGTGCAGAAGTGTCTGACGGTTGTGGCATACAGTTCTCAACTGTATAACCAGTCTTGTTGCTTGTTCATCACCACAGTGAGTACACAGACAGTAGTTGTTGACATCTTAGTGTCGTGTATGTAAATAAGACAGTGGGGGAGATTATGCCATTTTTATTGTGAAGATGCTTCCTCTATTATGTCTTATTTACATACTGTCGGTTTACTCTACAATGATATTACTTCTTAGTGTCATGCGGTACGATTATTTTAATGCTTAGAATTAACAAAAGATTCTCCTGTTTTGATGAATTCTTAAAATACGTTCATTTATTTTATCGATTTTAGTCGCTCATTTTCCTTTTCTGTCACCTGAAAATTCCTCTTCTCCCTAGGGAAACAATGTAATAATCCTCCAAATTCTTATACGGGTTTAGTAAATTAGGTTATTTTATATTACGTAAATTTTTAGCACAACTGATTTTGGTACTAAACACATAGTTGTCATATACAGAATTTTCATAATTTTTTTTTTTTTTTTTTTTTTGGGGGGGGGGGTTAAAACTTTAAGGTGGGGGAAGGACATTGTTGTTGGTGAAGGGCTCTTGATTCAAGGAATTAAAAATATTCTCCTTAATCAAAGGTCATTACCTTCCATTTCCCAGAAGCTGTATATATATATATATATATATTCAAGGAATTAAAAATATTCTCCTTAATCAAAGGTCATTACCTTCCATTTCCCAGAAGCTGTATGACCCCTACGAGTTTAGTGCTTGATTATGAATATATTAATCCTGGAGAGGGGAATATATATATATATATATATACTCGTAGGGGTCATACAGCTTCTGGGAAATGGAAGGTAATGACCTTTGATTAAGGAGAATATTTTTAATTCCTTGAATATATATATATATATATATATATATATATATATATATATATTCCCTCTCCAGGATTAATATATTCATAATCAAGCGCTAAACTCGTAGGGGTCATACATCTTCTGGGAAATGGAAGGTAATGACCTTTGATTAAGGCGAATATTTTTAATTCCTTGAATCAAGAGCCCTTCACCAACGACAATGTCCTTCCCCACCTTAAAGTGTTAACCCCACCCAAAAAAAAAAAAAAAAAAAAAATTATGAAAATTCTGTATATGACAACTATGTGTTTAGTACCAAAATCAGTTGTTCTATATATATATATATATATATATATATATATATATATATATATATATATATATATATATATATATATATATATATATATATATATATATATATAGTGTGAACAGTATTTAGATAAAGGTAGAGAAGTTTTCATTGCATTTATGGATTTAGAAAAGGCATATGATAGTGGATAGGGGAGCAATGTGGCAAATGTTGCAAGTGTATGGAATAGGTAGTAAGTTACTGAAGGCTGTAAAGAGTTTTTATGAGGATAGTGAGGCTCAGGTTAGGGTGTGTAGGAGAGAGGGAGATTACTTCCCGGTAAAAGTAGGTCTTAGACAGGGCTGTGTAATGTCACCATGGTTGTTTAATATATTTATAGATGGGGTTGTAAAAGAAGTAAATGCTAGGGTGTTGGGGAGAGGGGTGGGATTAAATTATGGGGAATTAAATGCAAAATGGGAGTTGACACAGTTACTTTTTGATGATGATACTGTGCTTATGGGAGATTCTAAAGAAAAGTTGCAAAGGTTAGTGGACGAGTTTGGGAGGGTGTGTAAAGGTAGAAAGTTGAAAGTGAACATAGATAAGAGTAAGGTGATGAGGGTATCAAACGATTTAAAGAAAAACTGGATATCACATTGGAGAGAGGGATTATGGAAGAAGTAAATGTTTTCAGATATTCAGATATTTGGGAGTTGACTTGTCAGCGGATGGGTTTATGAAGGATGAGGTTAACCATAGAATTGATGAAGGAAAAAAGGTGAGTGGTGCGTTGAGGTATCTGTGGAGACAAAAAACGTTATCCATGGAGCAAAGAAGGGAATGTACGAAAGTATAGTGGTACCAACACTCTTATATGGGTGTGAAGCATGGGTTGCAAATGCTGCAGCGAGGAGGCGGCTGGAGGCAGTGGAGATGTCCTGTCTAGGGCAATGTGTGGTGTAAATATTATACAGAAAATTCGGAATGTGGAAATTAGGAGGTGTGGAGTTACTAAAAGTATTTGTCAGAGGGCTGAAGAGGGGTTGTTGAGGTGGTTTGGTCATTTAGAGAGAATGGATCAAAGTAGAATGACTTGGAGAGCGTATAAATCTGTAGTGGAAGGAAGGCGGGGTAGGGGTCGTCCTCGAAAAGGTTGGAGGGAGGGGGTAAAGGAGGTTTTGTGAGCGAGTGAATGGAGACGAATGGTTTTTGGAACCTGACGAGCTGTTGGAGTGTGAGCAGGGTAATATTTTGTGAAGAGATTCAGGGAAACCAGTTAATTGATTTAGTTGGACTTGAGTCCTGGAAATAGGAAGTACAATGTCTGCACTTTTATTAAAGGTGGGGTCTGGGATAGTGACAGTTGGGAGGGACTTATTCTCAGCTGTCGTATCTGAGCCTCTGCAAAGACAGTGATTATGTATGAGTGTGGTGAAAGTGTTGAATGATGATGAAAGTATTTTCTTTTTGGGGATTTTCTTTCTTTTTGGATCACTCTGCCTCGGTGGGAGACGGCCGACTTGTTGAAAAAAAAAATAGTGTGTGTGTGTGTGTGTAATGCATATTTCTTAGATCAAGATATCAGGATAATAGTTGGTGACATTGGTGGTAGTCTTACGATGACGCGCTCTCATAATTTAAAATAAAAATAAAATTCACAGACTTCAGCTAGAGGGTTGAAGAAATGTGGTAATAACTGAAGACTTCTCCTCGGCAGATTTCGGCGATTAATTGTAGTTAGAATTGTGTAATATTAAATTAGTTAACATTTGAAATATTTGGCTATTCAAATGGTAACCAAACCCACCTAACCTAACCTTAAATAACCTTACGTACCTTAACCTTTTTGTTTACATCCACTGCATCTTTGCGTTCGTTATTATTGGCCAAACCGCAATACTAAGTGTTGTCGGCTCTGACATGCCTCGTGTCTCCCAAAAATGTATACAGTATGTAAGTTTCGTTTATATCACACACAATAGCAAATTGCTCCCAAAAAATAATTGTTTATTCTATTGGCAGATAGCTTGTAACGTATCATAAAATATAAAATAATGTCTGATATCTGCCGAGGAGTAGTCTTTAAAAACCACGGTACAGACGGGGCTTGAACTCACTGCGAGTCGTAAAACTCCAGGCCAGCGCGTAAACCACTGGGCCAGCTGGTTACAATAAGACTCAACCAACTAGGTATATTTATGCACCTTGGGGAAGTTAGCAGGGGTCCCACAGTGACCATAAATGAATCTTATTGTATCCATTCGGCTTATTCGCTGGCCTGGAGTTTTGCGACTCACAATCCAGTAGTATAAACAGGCTTGTAATTAGTTTTAAATATTGTACAGGTCCATCATTCATATCCCCTCTCAAGTGAACGAGTAGTCTTGGGATGGGAGTGTAGTATGCGAGCATTGTACTCTCAAGACTGGCTTGGCTGAGATTTTTCTATATGTAACAGACATGTTATTTGATCTGAAATCCATAGTCCGCCACGTTCAGGATACAAGCTGTATAGATGAACCTCGACATGGGGACAATCTGGTGCAACCAAAGCAGGAGAAAGAGTTTTTTTTATTTTTGCTATGGCTACAAACATTGATTTTGCCAACCCATTTATCACAGACTGTAATGCGATTTAAAAAAAAAGTCGGAACCTTTTGCGTACAGTTAAATCATAAGTCAAAGAGCTGTACGCAGTTCTCAGGAAGTTAAATGGTAGGCTAGTATTGTTCTCTGTGCTCTCAGAATACTGCAAGAGCTACATATCAAGAGCTGTTGCTTTGAATAGACGTAAGCATTTGGCAGCCTTGAAAAAGACTTAAAACAGACAACTAAGTTACCTTGACTTACTTACCGAATGCAACAGTGTTATCAGAATTCAGAGTGAGACTAAAGAGATAATAAGAAATTACTATTATATATATATATATATATATTTTTTTTTAAATTTGCTTTAGGCTGCAATGAAATGTTTGCTACACAGACATCTATATTCATGTCAGAAATCTACTTATCTTCTTTCTAAATCTTTTGGGAACTTGTGGAATGCTAGATTTGGTTTTATCACTTTGTCTGTTACTACATCACAACAACCAATAACGATTCGTAGAGACATGCACGGATGATAAATATCTGAAAGTAGGCACAGTATATTTATTCGTGTGTCAATTCAGCTTCTGTCCAATATACCGAGTCACTGCCTCTCGATGCCACCTCAAAACCTCAATAGGCAAATAGCGCCTTGTACTTGGTAATTTCCTCCCCCATAAAAAACGTGAGTAGTGCTAAATTCTGAATCTTAATAGGCCATAAATAAAACGAATTTATCATTGCTATAAAAATAGTATTTAGAATTGGTTTATTATAAACAAAAACCTTTGTCACATTCTTCAGATACGATACACTGCAAGACCGGTGTAATATAAACACGAAGCCTTCATATACCCTGCATAACACCTGTGTATGTTTAATTACTTAAATATTTGAGTGTGTGTGTGATCACATCTTACACACACAGGCCTACAAGAGAGCTGAACAAGAAGGAACAGCAAAGTAATGCACTGAAATATGCTGGCAAGATATATAGAAAACATAATTAATCACAATAAATCTTTGATTGTGATTGTCGAAGATTGATAAACTGAAACCACATTGTGAAATCTCTTTTAATAGACTTCAGTTTTAGAATAAGAGCATTAAATCATATCCCAAAAATTACCATGGTCTTGTGCCTTATTCTAAACAACAGATCACAGCCATTTGCATTAGAGTCCTTACAAATATTTATATTTTTTCCACCCTTTTTTCCAACTTCTTGAGTTGTTCCCAAACATCGTTGGGAAGATCTGCACCAACTTGTTCATCAAAGTACCTGGCAATATCGCGGACTTCTTGTTCCCAAAACTCCTTTGGAACACTGAACAGCTCGTCCATATCAACGTCCTCCTTCAGGCCGGACAAATTGATGGAGGATGTCTTTGGCAGGAGTCCTATTGCGCTCTCTTCGGCCACATCTTCACCGTCAACTCTCCTCAGGATCCAGTCTAAGACACGCACGTTTTCCCCAAAACCTGGCCACAAAAATTGCCCTTTTTCATTCTTGCGGAACCAGTTCACGTGGAAGATCTTGGGAAGAGGCTTCTCTGTGCGGGTCTCCATGCTCAGCCAATGCTGCAGGTAGTGACCAAAGTTGTAACCGAAGAATGGTCTCATGGCGAAAGGGTCGTGCATTATCACCTTACCCTTGTGTTCAGCTGCTGCTGTCGCCTCAGACCTCATGGCAGCTCCCACCATCACACCGTGCTTCCAGTCGTACGCCTCGTACACCAGAGGTACTCCTTGAGGACGTCTTCCACCGAAGAGGATTGCGGAGATAGCTACGCCCTTAGGATCTTCCCAGGAAGGATCAATTATGGGACATTGGCCTGCAGGGGTGCAAAATCTAGAGTTAGGGTGAGCCGCTGGTTTACCAGATTCTTTCCTCCAATTAGTGTCTCCCAGCCATGATGTGATAGTCACATCATTGGTGATCTCTTTCTCCATTCCTTCCCAGAACACCCCTCCATCACTAGTCCTAGCAACGTTGGTGAAAATTGTGTTTGAGAGAACAGTCTTCATGGCCACAGGATTGGTTTGCATAGAGGTTCCTGGAGCTACTCCGAAGAATCCGTTCTCGGGATTAATCGCGCGCAGCACCCCATCCTCATCAAACTTCATCCAGGCGATGTCGTCTCCCACGCACTCCACTTTGTAACCAGGCAGTAAGGGTGTCATCATGGCCAAGTTGGTCTTGCCACATGCAGAAGGGAAAGCTGCAGCAATGTACCTCTTAACACCCTGAGGGTTGGTGATGCCCAGGATAAGCATGTGTTCTGCCAACCAGCCTTCACGTCTGGCAATGGTGGAACCAATGCGCAGAGCAAAACACTTCTTTCCCAACAGTGAGTTGCCTCCATAACCTGACCCGAATGAAATAATTTCGTTAGTGTCAGGCACATGGGTGACGATGGTTCGTGCCGGGTCACAAGGCCAGTTGTTGACTAGAGGTTTCTTGAGGGGCAGCGGGCAGCCAACAGAATGGAGGCACTTTACAAAGTCTTCTTCACCTAGAGTTTCCAACACCTTACCCCCCATCCGCGTCATGGTGCGCATAGAAGCCACAACATAGGGAGAGTCTGTCACCTGTACCCCAATCTTGGAGAGTGGAGAACCCACAGGGCCCATAGAGTAGGGCACCACGTACATGGTCCTACCCTCCATGCAGCCAGGGAAACGCTCCTGGACAGAGTTTTTCAGGTCCTCTGGAGACATCCAGTTGCCTAAGAGGCCCTTCACGCCCTCCTTCGGAGTGGGGATGGTCTCACTTCGCTCTTTAGTGACTATAAATGTCTTGCTCTCCACACGAGCTACATCTCCTGGGTCAGTGCGGGCCAACCAACAGTTCTTGTACTTGGGGAGATGTTCTATCATGCCAGCCTGTTGCATCACGTTCATAAGATGTTTAATCTCTCGTTCACTGCCATCACAGATGTGCACATTTATTGGGTGACATAAACGAGCGCTCTCTTCCACGAAATTCCGCACCTGTTGATAGACGACAGTATTTAACTATTATTTTTTTAGTCAATTGTTTCCTTATACATAGTTACGCAGAGTCATTCACATAATTCGAGATAATAGCTTCAAGGTTATTATATTTCCCAGCATGTATTATAAAAGATGTACTAATTGATGAAGTTTACAATAAAGAACCGTAATTATCACCAACTTCATAATTAAATAAAATGCTTTATAGAGGAACAAACCTTAGGCTGGAGATTAGAGATTTTGCCATAGACAACAGGCAAACTTCGACTCTGAGTGTCGATGTTTTTCTTGATTGTCTCAGTGGCGAGCCTGGAAGCCTCTCTCACCACATACCTCACTCTGAGGGGTAAACACGTTCTTAGTTAGCAACTTTAAGGACACTTCAACGTTTAGCTTTCAATCCTTGTAATACAAAACCAAACTTGGCTGTGAAAAAAATTTTTGACACAGAAACCGTTCGATAATAAGATATGTATATTTTTAGTTTCAAACATCTGTCATGCGAAAAAAATAATAACGATAACAGTTTCGATATCAACCTTGATTAATTAAATCAATAAACATATAGTTGTTGTGTCAGCTCAGAGAAATAAATAATTATTCGAAACTCAAATGCTGTGCTGAAACCTTTTGTCATAATAATAATAATAATAATAATAATAATAATAATAATAATAATACAAAACGTGTTGCAAAGTTGCGACGGCTTAAAGTTACCTGAGACAGAGTAAGCTGCGGGAGCGCACAGCGAAAATCATGTTCAAAGTGAAACAAATCCAACTACACTGAAGTTACACGAGCACTTGTATACCGTTGCTTCTTCCACTGAAGTTACACGAGCACTTGTACACCGTTGCTTCTTCCACTGAAGTTACACGAGCACTTGTATACCGTTGCTTCTTCCACTGAAGTTACACGAGCACTTGTACACCGTTGCTTCTTCCACTGAAGTTACACGAGCACTTGTATACCGTTGCTTCTTCCACTGAAGTTACACGAGCACTTGTATACCGTTGCTTCTTCCACTGAAGTTACACGAGCACTTGTATACCGTTGCTTCTTCCACTGAAGTTACACGAGCACTTGTACACCGTTGCTTCTTCCACTGAAGTTACACGAGCACTTGTATACCGTTGCTTCTTCCACTGAAGTCTCCACTGTTCACAGTAATACACTAATAATTTCGGAGCATAACAGATTGGAGCGTTTTTTTATTAATAAAATAAATCCATTACGCGATTACTCCTACGATGCTCTAAATCCGCTACGCGATCTCTATTACTGATGGTTTGTAATTTAGTCTGCGATCACTCCTAGTGATGCGTTGCAGTCAACATCGCTACGTAGACTGAGACCACCAGTGTCACTTGCACATGTACACTACTGATGAGGGTCAAGTTGCAACCTGCACTAATGCGCACCTTTAGTCCAGCACCATCTGGATATAAACAGGTACTTTTTCAATATCCTCTTTATATCAGTGTACACAGCTGACATAAACACTCAACTTTCGAGATTTTATCAATACGGCGCACCAAGGCTAATAATGTTCTCTATGACATCCTCGATACTCGCTCATGTCATCCTTGATACTCTCTTATTAACCCACTCGTTACTAAATGGCTTTTGTAAATCGAATGTTTTTTCCTCCGATTAATTCCTTGCGATCAAGCGTGTGGTGTGGAGAAAATGGTTGCCCTTAATGCCAGGCGCTGGCAGTGGCAGGCTGGCAGTGAGAGGTACTTGTGAATGAGGCGTCACTGACAGCTGATCACACTAACCAGGTCCACTGAGGGGTCTAAAGGACACAGATCACGGCCACAGAGTGATGTGCTGATACGTGCTATCAGTTTAAACTCTGAGCTCCACATAGAAAATTCACACACAATATACCTTCTGTGCCTCAATCAAACACACGAGCGTTTGCACACGTACACCTGAATTCCTCAAGCACACCCACTTTACTGGTTAAGACCAGTCGGGACATGGCCGACAAGACCTAGGTTAATTCTCAGGTGAGGTGTGACTTATGGGCAAGTCTTGACCCTGTTCACCTAACAATAAATGGGTACTTGATTGTGAGTCGCATCATGGGGAAAATGTTAAAATTCAAACAATAATGCAACAAACTACTACTACTACTAATAATAATAAATAATAATAATCATTAATCTGTTCCTTTCGCGAAGACGAAAAGGTCTCCTAAAAGGCCAAGCCATTCTTCTCTACCTACCTACCTACCTACCTGGAGGTGGTTGTGAGTTATTGAACGATATATTATTCCTGATTATTAAGGATATCAAATCAAGCAGGGATAGAGAAATGAATCGAGAGGGAGGATTAGGGGAGGGGAGGGGACATGCTTGGATGAAGGAGAAAGTGTGGGGGTGAATGGGGAGCAATGGCCTCTCTATTGCCATAGTTACACGTGGGATTATTTTTTAGTTGCTACATTATTCACTTCATAGTATCTGTTGTGTGTCCCGCATGAAATGTGTAAATTTAATTTGTTGTGTTTGTGGTATAATTAAAGAAAGGCCTTATAAAGGTGTAGGGGAGGTGGGTTGGTGGTTGGTTGGGGCACGTTTGCAGGGAGGGGTCGATGGTGCTGGAGAGTGGGCATTTGAAGGGCGCGCAGGGGAATGGGGGGGGGTGTTGGGGTGAACTCTTCATGAAGGTCACCTAGTGTGGTGTTACGTCATATATGATTAGCCCCACACACACACACACACAGTGCGAAGGTTTGCGACAAGGTTAGTTCCAGAGCTAAGGGGAATGTCCTACGAAGAAAGGTTAAGGGAAATCGGCCTCACAACACTGGAGGACAGGAGGGTTAGGGGAGACATGATAACAACATACAAAATATTGCGTGGAATAGACAAGGTGGATAGAGACAGGATGTTCCATAGAGGGGACACAGAAACAAGGGAGTTACAATTGGAAGTTGAAGACTCAGATGAGTCAAAGGGATGTTAGGAAGTATTTCTTCAGCCATAGAGTAGTCATGAAGTGGAATAGTCTAGCAAGTGATGTAGTGGAAGCAGGAACCATACATAGCTTTAAGACGAGGTATGATAAAGCTCATGGAGCAGGGAGAGAGAGGACCTAGTAGCGGTCAGTGAAGAGGCGGGGCCAGGAGCTGAGTCTCGACTCCTGCAACCAGAATTAGGTGAGTACACACATACACTAACTAAAGCTCATGGATCAGGGAGACTGTGGACCTAGTAGTGAACAGTGAAGGTGGGCCAGGAGCTGTGATTCGACCCTTGCAACCACAAATAGGTAAGTACATACGGGGCCAGGAACAGTGTGTTTCAACCCAGCAACTACATATAGATGAGTGCACACACACACACACACACACACACACACACACACACACACACACACCCAGTCACACAAGCCTGGTCCAGCAATTGGCTCCTGGAGTTCAACCCCACCAAGTGCAAAGTCATGAAGATTGGGGAAGGGCAAAGAAGACCGCAGACGGAGTACAGTCTAGGGGGCCAGAGACTGCAAACCTCAAGCAAGGAAAAAGATCTTGGGGTGAGTATAACACCAGGCACGTCTCCTGAGGCGCACACAAACCAAATAACTGCTGCAGCATATGGGCGCCTAGCTAACCTAAGAACAACATTCCGACATCTTAGGCCCATACTGGAGTATGCAGCACTAGTTTGGAACCCACATCTAGCCAAGCACGTAAAGAAGCTAGAGAAAGTGCAAAGGTTTGCAACAAGACTAGTCCCGGAGCTAAGGGATATGTCCTACGAGGAGAGGTTAAGGGAAATCGACCTGACGACACTGGAGGACAGTAGAGATAGGGGGGACATGATAACGACATATAAGATACTGAGAGGAATAGACAAGGTGGACAGAGACAGAATGTTCCAGAGATGGGACACAGTAACAAGGGGACACAGTTGGAAGTTGAAGACTCAGATGAATCACAGGGATGTTAGGAAGTATTTCTTCAGTCATAGAGTGGTCGGGAAGTGGAATAGCTTGGGAAGCGATGTAGTGGAGGCAGGTTCCATACATAGCTTTAAGGAGAGGTATGATAAAGCTCATGGAGCAGGGAGCGTAACCCAGTAGCGGCCAGTAAAGTGGCGGGGCCAGGAGCTATGAATCGACCCCTGCAACCACAACTAGGTGAGTACAACTAGGTGAGTACACACACACACACACACACACACATACACACATACACACATACACACACATACACACATACACACATACACACATACACACATACACACACACACACACACACACACACACACACACACACACACTTACAGCCTCGGTGGCCTGGTGGCTAAAGCTCTCGCTTCACGCACGGAGGGCCCGGGTTCAATTCCCGGCGGGGCGGAAACATTTCGAAGTGTTTCCTTACACACACACATACACACACACACACACACACACACACACACACACACACACACACATACACACATACAACAGGCCTAGTATCTAATCGACATGTGCCTAGGACAAAATGGTAACTAACACAGTGATTGTCAGGGAAGAGATGTTAGCATGAGAAAGTGTAAGAAGTAGGGTTCCGGAAGGATCGGTATTAGGACCAGTACAGTTTATGATATATGTGAATGGCGTACCAAAAGAGATGGATGTATCCTTATTTGCAGATGATGCAAAATTAATGCGTATAAAACCCGATAATGACAAAGATAAGTTACAAATGAACCTGGATAAGCAACAAGATTGGTCAGACAAGTAGCTATTTGAATTCAACCCATCCCCCAACAAATGCAAGTTTCTGAAAACTGGGGAAGGGAAAAGAAGACCGAATACTGAGTATATAGGCTCTGGGATTATTATTATTATAATCCTAAAGAAATGCTAAACCCAATAGGGTCAAACAGGTGGTGCTGGATCATAGAATAGCAAGGGTGGAGAGGATAACAGAGGTAGAGTCAGAAAGGGCCTTGAGGAGTGCTAAAGGAAGTATTATCAAAATTTGTGTAATCGGTTGCAGTCAAAAAGTCAAAGAGGGAGTCTGTGTCAAAGGTGGGGCCGTCAGCAAGGAGGGTAAGTAAAGTAAGGGCGTTAGAGCGGCGACGACGTCGGAGAATATGGTAAACTGTAATTGGAACCTGACAGTTCTCAAAGAGTGGAACAGGGCGCCTCTCCATGAGATATCTATGAGTAAGATGGGTGTGCCCGATGCGAAGATTGGGAGAGCGTTGTCTCCCAACCTCGGCATCGATGACAAGAAGGCCAGAAACCTAAACTTGGTTTGATAGAATGTAATTTGTTACGAGTCATACCGGACCAATGTTGTTGCGAAAGGTTGCAAATGTGGTTAGAGATTACCGCAAAATAGTCTGATAATGGAATACCTCTATAGGAAACTGAGAGGTCATGTACTGCTGACCGCGCAGCAGAATCTGTCTGCTTATTGCCCTGAATATCAACATGACCAGGGATCCAACAGAAAACGATTTCTTTGTTTTTGCTAGAAATTTGGCTCAACCAAAGTTGTATACGAAGAACTAGGGGATGAAGCGAATCATTTTTTTTAATAGTTTACAGAGCACTAAAGGAGTCGGAGACTATTACAAACGTTGAGGTAGCCATACTAGATGCAATACGGATAATTGCAACGAGAATTGCATACAGTTCATAGGCTCTGGGAACAGAGGCTTCAAATTTACACTCAAAGAACAAGTATAATGGGTATGTGGTCCGCTGACCCACATACCCATCACAGCCTGGTTGATCTGGCATCAGTATTCTGAAATTTGCCTAAGCCAAGGTTTATAAGCAAATATATTTTTTTTAATTATTATTACATTCATGTGGAGCGCTAAATTCGTTGGGGTCATACAGTACTTAGGGGAATGGGAGGCAATTATGTAATCAGCTCTTCACTGACCTCCCTTATTCTAATGACGGATTTTGTATTATCTTGAGACTTTATTCTCTTACGGAACTCAAGTGTCCTTGATGCCCGTGAGGGACTCTTAAATCCAAGGAATTAGACCTGACCTCATCTCCCCTGGATCGTACCTGATTGCCTTCCATTCTTTCAAGGCTCTGTATTACCCCTACGGGTTAGCGCTAGCCACGAATATAACTTACTGCATTGCGGATTAAAGCATACTACAAGGGTAAAACAAGATTAGGAACCCCTAACGCGACAAAATTTTTGGTTTAAACCCACCTCGTTTGTTCACTGACATTCTTGGCAGTGTTATTACTGGAGAGGACCATGATGCCTGAAGGTGATGACGTGGTTATTGGAGTGTGAGAATCACCGAGCTATGACCATAGCTAGTCAAATGAAGTCTAGTGTGTCTGGGAATATCGTCGACTGCTTATATTGGTCATGTGTGTCATGCGCGCACCGCCCTTTTCCCCTTCCTGACGTCATGTGATCCTGGACTAAACTCAGAGCTCAAGGGATCTTCCCAGACCACTGATAGTGACAAAGTGTTTTTACAAAGTGCACCTTGTACGTTGATCAGTGCGTCGTTATACAGTAAAGCAGAACTACGGTGGAGTTAGAGCAAAGTGTGGTCATATACTGATAAGGTCTAGAAGCAAAGGTGAAGATTGAGTGAGTTAAAGATATAGGTTTTTTTTTGTTGCATATGATTTACCTGTGGTCTGTTACGAAAGTTTTCCTACTCGAGGTCCTGTCTGGAGCCAGGCCTTCCTGCTGATTGCACGGTTAACCAGCCTGTTACTTTTGGTGGCCCGGCGACCCACTATCCATCACAGTTTGATTGGTCTGGCATTGCGAATTTGCAGGAATTTATCCGGCCTGGAAAGTACACAAAGTACAGTAAGGACATTTACGTTTATCATGGATTTTTTTTTACATAATATAGTGATATAATACAAAATATATAATTTTATTCGGTTTTTAAGTATATTCGATCATTTATCGTTAGTGTCATAAGAATTTCAGTTGATCATATTATTGGAGATTTCGTGCAATGATAAGCATCAGTTCACGACACCTTGAGTAAACCGAAGTCAGTTCAGAACTTTACAAAATGCACATTCACTGAGAAAACTAGACCTCTGTGCGAATAAAATTGTATCGTTTCTCTTCAAAGATTGTGTCTTGATGTTGGTGAACGGCTCTTGATCCAAAGATTGAAGCTGCCCTTCTCCTAGCATCCAAACTGATTTCCCGCCATTTCCCAGGCGTTGTGGCCTCAGCTTTAGCGCCTCACCACAGAAATATCACTAATAATATCTCTGAGGTTTCACTGCTAAGCTTAGATAATTCCTTTTTAACATTTACAACGTTAAAATTAAACTTAAAGGTAATTTAACACATTTATGTAGAGAGAAATAGTAGGGTATAAAGGTAGGCTAGTATATTTTGTGTTAATGCATTCTGTGATGGTGCATTCGGCTCACACCAGAAGAATCTGAGTTCGATTATGGGGTGAGTAGAAATGTTGGGTATGTTTCCTTACATATGTTACCCCCTTTTCACCTAGAAGTAAATAAGTACTTAGGTATTAACTAACTGTTGTGGGTCGCATCCTGAAAATAAGTGAAGCTAAGTGACATCCGTTATCCTGGGGTTACTAATCTTTGGGGGTTAATAATCCCTAGGGTTACTAATTTTTGGGGCTAATAATCTGAGTAAAATCTTTTCTTTATTATAAAATATATATAGTAAAGTATTGATAAGGAAAGAGGTAGAATAAAAAAAATAGTTTATAAAAGAAAGAATACAGTACTTATTGTTGAAGTCATTGTGATTATTAACCCGAGAATACTATTAACCCAGAGTAACACAAGACAGTGCAGAAGTGTGTATATTTTATCAGGACCCTTTGGTCCTCTGTTCCTCAAGGCATAGTACTTGCCTCACTTCTCTTTATCATTCTCGTATCCTATATAAACAGGGACATCAACCATAGTACCGTGTCATCCTTTACAAATGATACATGAATTTGAATGACAGTGACATCCATAGAAGGCCCAGCCAGCCTCAAGGTGCTGTACGCCAAGTCTTCCAGTGGGCCACTCAGGACAAATTCCAATTGCTGCATTATGGCAAATTTGAAGAAATATAAACAAACTGAGCGTACAAGACAAAAATTATTAGGAACTGAATTAGATCTAATGGAAGGATTCTGGCCATATAAAGCGTTTTGCTAAGTAAATGAATGTCTAGGGTACTAGGTATAAATCACTGGTTTGATAAGTACTTCAAAGAAATATAAGTGCCATGATTTTGCAACTGATCCAGTTACCAAATAATGGGGCAAGAGATCCAGCGATGTGCAGTTTACCTGAGGACGGTAACTTCTTTTTAGATTATGTCAAGCTTTAAACTACAGATTAAGGGCATGGAGAAGAATGGGGTATAAAATTATAAACAGCAGAAATATGAAATGAACACCAAAATAGTTCGTAAAGTGGTTACTGATAAGAGCAAACTAAGTGGTTTAGAACAGTAAGAGACAGAAGGAAACGAGATCCTACAATCTCCTTAACATTCATTATACAAATAGCCAGTCTTAGACATGCTTGCTGAATGCTACATGCATGATGCAGTCTATTTACAGACACAATCTGTGGTAGCAGTTTCTTGAAGGACCACGAATGCTAATTTTTAATGTTATACAAAATGAAGCATGACCCTCCGATTTTAGCACTTCCCCATTATAATAATACAGATCTAGAAAGCTATCACGGTTAACTTCATAGGAACGAAATTGTATAGAAACGAAAATGGATTTAATTTCAAAAGTATTAGTGTACTTCTTAAGACTTCCTCAAGGTATTTAAGGGTTGTTTTTTTTTAAAGCAGTGTGGCTCAACTGAAGGGAGCAACCTGCGTCACCTGATTCTGGCAAGCAGAGAAATCCTTTTAAATAATCTTGAGATCACTGAAGAATGTGGAAAACGTAATCACAGATATATTAGCATTAGTATAACCTGGAAATATTATAATAACGAAATACAATAGCACAGATAATATTGTTGATATTCGCTCAGTAAACTTTAGTAGATTTTGAGAACACCTAGGCTGGTGTTGACTATGGTAACCTGACTGGTATTATCTCGATGCAGACTCAGACAAATATTGTAATGTTATAGACTGTAATAGTTTATCCCAATTTAGGTAATGTCATATGACCCGCCTGACCCGCCGCTGGAGCTTTTGGTCATCTGAGCGAGGCCTTCCAGTGGCCTACCGGTCCACCCCTTTAAAAATTAGGGTTATAAGTACATATGACAAGGGCCTTCCTTCAAGAACGTCTTGTATATGGGACCGAAAAATTCCCGAAAATATTACTGATTTTTTTTGGCTGTGGTGCATATTTCAAGGCGTAACCTAACGTTTTATGGTTATGCAAACTGCAAATATCAACAGTGACCGATCAAGCAGTCAGTGAGGAGGCCTAGTCAAAGACTGGCCCACTGGGCCTGTGATCCCCGGAAATTCTCAAAGATATAATCCAAATAATTTGCTTTTAATATCAGCATTCCCCACAAAAATATATGATATGCTTGAATTACGTAATGACGATAAGGATTTTAATATTGCAACAACCAATATTATCAATGATAACGCTAATGGTGGCTCTAAGCTATCATTAGACATGATGAATAAGACATGTGCAGCACCTGGACGGCTTTTCTGGAGAGACGTTTCGCCTGCAGATGACGCTTTTTCAATCTAAAACAGCGGCAGGATGACGTGCACTTATAATGCAAGATGTGGAGAGTTGCAGCAAAACAAGTTTGGCTTAGATAATATACTACTGCCTTTATGGTAGTATATTTGAACACAAGATTTGTCCTATTGCAGGCCCGTGGCCTGCAATAGGTGAGGTGTCCAGGTTCGATTCCCGGAGAGGGTTAAAACGTTGAGCGTGTTTCCTTACACCGGTTGTCTATGTTCACCCATCAGTATAAAATGTACCTGGGTGTTAGTCGACTGGTGTTTGTCGCATCTTGGAACAAAATTGACCTAATTTGCCCGAAATGCTCTGCATAACAAGCGGCTTTCTATGTACTAGTATGTCATTGGTGTCAGCTAGGCCTGTATTTCTTGTACACGTACTTGTAGAAATAAAGATATTATTATTATTATTAGTAGTAGTATTAACCAAACCTCGGCGCAGATGTTAATCCACCGTTGAGCCTTAATACCCGAGAGCGGTAGAGAGAGAGAGAGGATTCAGTATCTCGTTTTTCTGCTGGCGGGTTGCTTCTCATGCACACAAGGATATTCCTGTGTTCCCTGGGGAGTTTAAATCATGTAATTATGCCCGAGGGATACTGTTCCCTCATATCCCGGATGAGTCAGTTGACAGCAGGATGATCCAACACTGGCTCACTATTACCCCGTTTCCCAGCCACTATACCTGATACCAACCACTACCCTTGATACCAACCACTACCCCTGATACCATCCACTACCCCTGATACCATCCACTACCTGCACATTAAAGGAATCAACCCGACTCTCAGGGAACTGTGTACGTCAGAGGTGCCAGGTCGTCTATGATGCTGAGCTACTCTGGTTTACCTCACGCTAGCGTTATTTATGCCTGCTAGCCATGAAACACACACACACACACACACATTCTCTCTCTCTCTCTCTCTCTCTCTCTCTCTCTCTCTCTCTCTCTCTCTCTCTCTCTCTCTCTCTCTCTCTCACATACACACAGGATCCATACATAGCTTTAAGATGAGGTACGATAAGGAGACGTGGACCTACTAGCGAAGAGGCGGGGTCAGGGACTATGAATCGACCCCTTCAACCACAAATAGGCAAGTACATACATTACAGTACAATCACGGAAATTGCACTCTTTCATGATAATGAATTAAAAAGACGAAAGACGGACAGATATAAGACATAAGAAAGAATGAGCACTGCCGAAGGCCTACTGGCCCATGTTAGACAGGTCCAAGATATAACTGGAGTTTCGAGAACATGGTAATCACAACCCTTGAAGCCTTTATTGATTTTCTTCCAATATGGAGGGGGGGGGCTGGTGGAGGGCTCTTGATTCAATGAAATTGATCAAGATATATAAAAAATAGGATAAAAAAACGCAGAGAACCAGATACAAATTGAATGCGATCAAGGAATCGAATGTAAAACTTGTGGAATTGAGTGAAAAAAAAACAGAAAATGTAGTAGAAAGAGCAAAGAATATGGTATAGCTAACAGAAATGACACAATGAACTGAAATTCTGACGCAACGCACAGAGATTCTGACGCAACGCACAGAGATTCTGACGCAACGAACAAAGACGCGGATATACCGAACAGAGAATCGGATACACCGAACAGAGAAACAGATATACCTATGATACACTGAACAGAGACTGTTACAACAAACAAATAATCAAATACAAATTGGAACAATGGAACTGAAATGAAGTACAGTCGACGCCTAGCAACACAACCTGCCCCAGGAGACGTGGGTGATCGTGGCCGCCAGACTTCGACTGGTTACTACCCACCGCGGGGCGCTTGGTAACTCCTGCTTTGGGAGCTTGTTGGGAATTAGAGTCTTGGGAGTGTGTTGGCAACTTTTACGTACCGAGAGGGATTCATGTTCAGAATACAGTTCCCTATTTTTTCTCAACCATCTCATTGCCAGATGTGTCTGGTTAGCAGTAATCTAAAACCAAGACAACAGTTTACCTGGAGAGGGTTTCGGGGGTCAACGCCCCCGCGGCTCGGTCTGAGACCAGGCCTCATGGTGGATCAGGGTCTGATCAACCAGGCTGTTACTGCTGGTCGCACGCAAACTGACGTACGAACCACAGCCCGGTTGGTCAGGTACTGACCATTAGTGTTCGCAATAAAGTGAACAGAATCCTTGGCTTCATATCAAGAAGCATAAATAATAGCAGTCCTCAGGTAGTTCTTCTACTCTATATATCTTTGGTTAGGCCTCATTTAGATTATGCTTCACAGTTTTGGTCACCGTATTACAGAATGGATATAAATGTTCTGGAAAACATATAAAGGAGGATGAAAAAGTTGATCCCATGTATCAGAAATCTTTCCTATGAGTATAGACTGAGGGCCCTGAATCTGCACTCTAGAAAGGCGTAGAATTAAGGGAGACATGATTGAGGTGTGTAAATGGAAAACAGGAATAAATAAAGGGAATGTAAATAGCGTGCTAAAAATATCTAGCTAAGACAGGACTCGCAGCAATGGTTCACTGCGAAAAATTGACGCCGTATATGAGAATGGTTTGCAGCGTGTTTTCAAGTACTTGTTAAGGAAACGTTTCGCCACAAAGTGACTTCATCAGTCCAATACAAAGCAGAAAGGGGGTAAGGAGACGATGAGTTTGAGGTAATCAGTCCCTCTGCCTGGAATCGATGTGTTCAGTCCATCACTTGTAGAAAGTACAGCATATGGGCGGAGAAGTGGCTTATATACTGTAGTCAGGTGAGTAGAAGCAGGAGGAGGCGGGATCACAGTGGTACCATCCACTAGTGTAAGTAGGTCTTCGTCCAAAGGTTGGACAAGTGTTGAAGGATTCCTTGTATCAAGATCCCATGATGTTGCAGTGTCTGACACATGTGATAAATGGTTTTGAAAACTATTTATCACACGGACGATGGATTGTTGAAGAGGTCCTTGGCAACCCATTTCAGTTTATTTCCACTGGTATCCTTTGGCTCTTCTCAAGGATGCGACCCACAACAGTCACTTAAGACCCTGGTACATAATTTAAGCATGGGTAGTATGTGTTAGAAAACTTGTCCACAAGTCTCGCCCCCACACTGGATTGAAGCCAGGTTCTTGGATTGTAATCCGACCATGCTACCACTGAGCTGTAAGGTACCTAGGAGATTTGTTGAAGAGGAGTCTAGGTATTGAAGGATGTACTGTTACAAGACAGTAGTGTGAAGCATATTTAAAAAGGTTTCCTGGTTCAAACTAGTACTTTGTATAAGCATTACGATCACTGTGACGCAAGTGACTATCTAGATGTACCTTTTTTTTTTTAAAGAAATTTAGCATGTATTAATGAATGTAAGTATGATGAGTTGTATGGTTAAATGAGTTGGGTATCTTTATTGATGAAACGTTTCGCCCACACAGTAGGCTTCTTCAAATACAGAGGCAGCAGGTGTATCTGACTGAAGAAGTCTATTGTGTAGGCGAAACGTTTCATCAATAAAGATACCCAACTGTTGCACATGTGTCTTAATCTTCAACTTGTCGGTATTTTAGACCTTTTTCAACATGGTTTAATGAGTTCTAGAGCCCATTGATTATTCCATTATTATTATTATCATCATCATCACATTAAAATCGATAAGCAGGATTGGCTCTTCCGACCAGCACTACGAGTATAAAAGTTGTTCTTATTAGTTTACTGATATCTTTAACATTTTTAATACTGTCATTGCTGTTATCATGATTAATTTATCTTTTAGCAATTAATATTTATAATTTGCTGTTATTTTGACTAATATCCTGTTTTATTAAGGAAATATCTAATATCAAAACATGTCCAAAATCCATAAGTTTCACTCCGTGAGCTTTGGATATCCATAATTCGTGTCAAAACAGGATGAAAACTGCATTGCAATAAGCTTTACAAAATCAAGGACTAAAGGAGCTTCAAGTCTGCAGATCAAGATCTCTTCGCTAATGACTAGTAACCCCCTTCGAATGATTATTACATGTAGGTGTTGTAGAGTGTATGGCTCATAGTGACTTAGCAGGATTGTTTCTGTACCTTTAGTCAGTGCAAAGATATGCAATATATTTTTTATAAATATTAGGAGAAATAAACAGATTCTGCAGTCATATAAAAATATATTATTTGAACATAGTTCATAATCTTTATCACGTGGAAGATCGCAGTAAAACCTGCGCACAATATGTCCAAGCACAGTTGAGACAGGAACAGAGCTCAATTGCTGTTTTTTTTCTTTTGCATACTCTCGTGAAAAAATAAACGAAAAATGTGAATAATAATAATATAAGTTGTTAGGGATGATGATGAGTCACATTTTTTGGATATCTGTGGAAGTCGAGAGCCTTGTGTTATGATCTTAAGACCTATAGTATGATCTTTATGAGCCTATAGTATGACTTAAAAGCCTTTACGATTTCTCTAACCTCTTCTCCAGCTTCTTGAGTTGTTCCCTTACTTCGTTGGCAAGATCAATACCAACTTGTTCGTCAAAATACTTTGTTATGTCGCGAACTTCCTGTTCCCAGAACTCCTTGGGAATGCTGAATAGCTCATCCATATCAACGTCCTCCAGGCCGGACAGGTTGAGGGAAGAATACTTTGGCAAGAGTCCTATTGCGCTCTCTTCGGCCACATCTTCGCCGTCGACACTCTTCAGGATCCAGTCCAAGACGCGCACGTTCTCCCCAAAACCTGGCCACAAGAAGTGCCCCTTTTCGCTCTTGCGGAACCAATTCACGTGGAAGATCTTGGGAAGAGGCTTGTCTGTTCGGGTCTCCATGCTCAACCAATGCTGCAGGTAGTGACCAAAATTGTAGCCGAAGAATGGTCTCATGGCGAAGGGATCGTGCATGATCACCTTACCCTTGTGTTCAGCTGCAGCTGTTGCCTCAGACCTCATGGCAGCTCCCACCATCACACCGTGCTTCCAGTTGTACGCCTCGTACACCAGAGGAACTCCTTGGGGTCGTCGTCCGCCGAAGAGAATTGCAGAAATGGGTACACCCTTAGGATCTTCCCACGCGGGGTCAATGATGGGACACTGGCCGGCGGGGGTGCAGAATCTAGAGTTTGGATGAGCTGCTGGTTTACCTGATTCTTTACTCCAGTTGGTATCTCCCAACCACGACGTAATGGTTACATCGTTAGCAATCTCTTTCTCCATTCCTTCCCAGAACACCCCTCCATCACTAGTCTTGGCGACGTTGGTGAAGATTGTGTTGGTGAGGACAGTCTTCATGGCTACAGGATTAGTTTGCATGGAAGTGCCGGGAGCTACGCCAAAGAATCCATTCTCGGGGTTTATTGCTCGTAGTACTCCATCCTCGTCAAATTTCATCCAAGCAATGTCGTCGCCAACGCATTCTACTTTGTAACCAGGCAGCGAGGGTGTCATCATAGCCAAGTTGGTCTTGCCACATGCAGAAGGGAAAGCTGCAGCAATGTACTTCTTAACACCCTGAGGGTTAGTGATGCCCAGGATAAGCATGTGTTCAGCCAACCAGCCTTCGCGTCTGGCAATGGTGGAACCAATGCGCAGAGCAAAACACTTCTTTCCCAACAGTGAGTTGCCTCCATAACCTGACCCGAATGAAATAATTTCGTTAGTGTCAGGCACGTGGGTGACGATGGTTCGTGCCGGGTCACAAGGCCAGTTGTTGACTAGAGATCTCTTGAGGGGCAGCGGGCAGCCAACAGAGTGAAGGCACCTGACGAAATCATCTTCACCTAGTGCTTCCAGCACCTTACTGCCCATTCGCGTCATGGTGCGCATAGAAGCCACAACGTAGGGCGAGTCTGTCAACTCCACACCTATCTTAGAGAGAGGAGAACCTACGGGACCCATGGAGTAGGGCACCACATACATGGTCCTGCCGGCCATACATCCGGGGAAACGCTCCTGAACGGCACTCTTCAAGTCTTTAATTGACATCCAGTTGCCCAAGAGGCCTTTCACGCCTATTTTCGGAGTGGGGATGGTCTCATTTCGATTTTTTGTGATGATGAAGGTCTTGCTTTCCACTCGAGCTACATCTCCGGGGTCAGTGCGGGCCAACCAGCAGTTCTTGTACTTGGGGAGATGCTCTATCATGCCGGCCTGCTGCATCACGTTCAACAGGTGTCTCAGCTCCCGTTCAGTGCCATCACAGATGTGCAAATTTGCTGGCCTACACAAACGGGCGCTTTCCTCCACGAAACTCCGCACCTGTTGACGAAATATGGAAAATGTCACTGAGGAAAGACTTTCTTAGTTCTACAATAAGTCGCTTGCAAAATTTACTTGGCTAAATGAACAATATTTGAGTTATTGCTTTTAATATCGGTAATGCTTTTTTTTTTTTACTATTTTAAGAGTATCTTTGAAAGTGTTAGTACTGACCTTAGGTTTAAGGTCAGAGAGTCTGCCATAGGCAACGGTGAGGTTTGGGGCCTTAAAGTCCAAGTTCTTCTTGGCGGCTTCTGAGGCCACTCTGGATGCCTCACTCACCACGCTGGTCAGTCTGGAGAATGGAAAAATATAGGTTTAATAATTCATCATTACTACAACAAAGTTAATGATATACCACTTATCCCTGGAACAGAATGCAAGGAAACACAAGACAGGATGAACTGTTAGAAAAAAATATGCTAAAAATGGTAGATTGGGTGAAACGGTTTTAAAAACTTATTGGTAAATATTAAATGAGAACGATACACTGTACACAAAGGCGTGTGTATATCAATTATCCTAGGCGTTCTAGAGTTGTAGGCGAAATAAAATCGAAAAGTCGGCCGAAGAAAAAGCAGACAACCTCTTATAGGTACCACATCACTGATACCTAAAAAAGAGGCAGACGGTGCAAAGTACCTCCAGTTAAAAGGAGGGACACAACGAGAACTGAGTGTTAAATCTGCATCACTTGTCATTAGTGGATGACTAAAATAACAATGTGTTTAATGTAAACAGTTAAAATACCAGTACGTAAAACGTCATTAAACTTAATTTGAATTTTTATCAGTAGAAGAATATTATATACACATTATTAACCCCGAAGGTTAGTAAAGCCAGGATAACTAAGAAAGCCACTCAGTATGCCTTATTTCCTCTGAAGCCTTTTAGTTCTTTTATCCAGGATGCGACCCATAACAATCGGCTAACACCCAGATACCTACTTACTGCTAGGTGAACAAGGACAAGTATATGAACACATTCTTAACGTTTCCATTAGGCCCAGGATGTAACCAGGGGTTTTCTGTTGTTAAGCGAAGACGGTATAATAACTCCAGCTCTACTAAACGAATTCTTTGAAACTCTCGTAGCTGTTAAACCTACAGTGAAATTTTAACGATATCTTCGTTAAGCAAGTTAATTTAGACACAGGTGGACATAAGTACAATTATCATAGTGTAAATTACCTAGAATAACCCAAAAAAAAAGTCAGACAAAGAGTCTTGTAGCTTAGGCTGACAGATTTCATTACCTCATGCGCGAACCCATCCTGTGTGATGGGAAGCAAACCTATGTTCTGTTCTCAATATATAGCTACTACACTGTGACTTTGACACCATATAACGTATGGAAAATGGTAGTTCACACTAAGGGTGTGAGTGTCTTGTTTCAAGGCATAACACGGCCTCAAAGATCCTGTCAAGTGATAACTTTTAAAAACTAAACGAGAGGAGAAAGCACTTTGAATATTACATAATTAAAACAGTGTGGACTTACTTTGCTTCCAGCATGTTGTTGGCGGAGTCATTGGAGAACACCATGTTGATGTTAAGATGGTCGTGACTTCGTTTATAAGACTATGTTCATAGCTTGACTGCCTCTTGGAGGTGAAGTGGCGCTCACTCCTCCAACACCGGCTTATATTGGCCCTCGCTGTTGGACGCCAGCCATCATTTGACGTCACCCCTCATGCCAGTGTTGTACTTTGATATTTGTATTTCTTGCTCTTCTTTAATGGACCCGGACGCCACCCGGTCAAAGATTGTGAATTCACTAACCTTTTGATATATATCTTTATTTACAAATACTTCAAAACAGTTATCATATATATTTGCAGGGTTACACTTATACTAGAAAAGTGATCGTGAAAATCATGATAAAATTCATCAGGTTATGTGGCAAGAAAGGTGATTGGCTGGCTAGGGCCGTGCCTACTGCGAGGCGAGCTGTGATTGGTTAGTGGGAGCCACGCCAGGGGACCCCGAGCATCAAGCATGGCTGTTGCCATGGTATCTGAGCTCTGAACTGTTACTTGAAATAATATAAGCATATACGGATTATTGACCATATAATATGTTAAGTAGGGGAGGGGAAGGATAAGAAGTTGCTGAACTACGTGTTGGGTTAACACTACGAGGAGGAGTTACGCATCATAGTGGATGGGCAAGTAAGTTTATTTAGGTACAATTTTTTGGATGATTACAACTGTCTTGTATAGTAACATATGTGTAAATTACCTAGAATAACCCTAAAAAAGTCGGACAAAGTGACTTTGTTTCCATTGGGATCTTTGTAATACTTTTAGCAGCATAACTATTAGATACAGTAAAATTTCATGATTATTATCAAAAGTAAAACAAGAATAAATCAAATTCGTGACAAATTACAATAAGATGCAATAAAAAAAGAATGAAATCAGTTTACTATAAAAGAAGAAATCCTCTCAGTTTAAATTATTATTTAATGTTTTATCATTCAAATAATTTAGGCATTACATGACAAACATAATATAGGCTTATGTTATAGGTGCTTGATTGAGTTCATAAGCTGTGAACATTCTCTACATTTTCCATCTCAACAATCTTGCGGCTCGCCTGCCTTGGAAGGGGATCTCGAGTACACCCCAATATTTCATCCTAGAGAGAACGAATGATCTGAAGAGTATTATTATTGGCTTGGCATCTCTTGTTTTTAAAAGTTCTAGTTATCCAGCCTATCATTTTCTTCCTTGCATTTGCAATGACAACATTGTCGTGCTCCTTGAACGTGAGATCTGGCATTATCATTCACAGGTTTCTCGTCATACAAATTGTAAAACCGTCCAATGTAACCTGTGTATTCTAACGAAATAAGCATCATTATTTTTATCTACATATTTGAGACTGCTTAGGCAGATGCTGTTCCTCTTATAACTCCTGGCGGGGCCAGGAGCTATGACTCGATCCCTGCAACCACAACTAGGTGAGTATAACGATATGTTATTTGGAGTGTTCTTGGTAGCGGGAATGCAATGATAAGGCTTCGGAGGCTTCTTACTTTATTTATAATAAAGGTGCGAGTTCACAGGCGGCGTGTCTGTGGCCATGGCCCGGGGCCATGCGCCTTATAAGAGGGAGAGAAGTTAGGCCTGTTGACTGACTGAAGTTTGGGCGCCAAGTGAGGGAGAGGCAAGGTGTCGCAGACTGACATGGGTATACCTACAGGCTTGCCCTCTGGCGGAAACTATGGTAACTAGCATGGCACGAAATATGAACTCAGCTGGCAGACAACATGGCTGTCTATGCAGACAGTCAGGCTGTCTACATCGCTCGGTCACGCACCCATGGTCGTCCCGACCATGAATGGCATTAAAAAAAGCTCGGGTCTCTCTCGCAAGAACAGGTCACAGAACACAAAAGAAAAATACATATATACATAAACATATGGACATAGAAAAAAAAACTTCCTCCAGAGAGGGAAGAAAAAAAAATGGTGTGCTTCGTGGTCTAAGGCAGTGAGCGTTGATGCAGCACTGCACGCCTTCCTGCGTCTGGACACGACACGTACTGCAACACGGGAGACACAACTGCCGCTGAGCGGTGACGTAACAGGGTAAGGTTTCCTCTGGGAGGTGAAGCAGCGTCGTCAGTAGTCGCAACAGGACAGGACTGGCAAGCAACTCAGGAGGACATTCCTCGACTGGTACTGTCGCTGGAGCTGTGGCTGCTGGCAAAATCACGCAAAGAGATAGTCACCCTGTCGGAGTCGCTGTATGCTGTCCCTGTCCGCAATGCGTTCGCCGCCCTGGGCAGGGAAACGCTTGCCGACAGCACGGAAACAGAGTGCCTCGACGCTGGTGTCAAGACTCGAACCATACCTTCCAGGACGTCGAGTTGCTCCACCAAGCGTCGAGCCTCTAGCAGCCGGGACTCCGGGGACCTAGTCGGCCCGTCATGCCTTCGTGTTCGGTATGACAGCCCGTGTGGACCTCTCGTTGAGTCCACACTTCATCGGAAGCCTGTTCAGCTTTTCCTTGATACAGGTTCGGTGGTTAACATTCTCCGTTCCACCCTCTTCCGTGACATTGGTCTCCATGCAGCCATGCTGACCGAGCCGTCTGCTATTCAGACATTGCGAGGTGTTTCAGGTAGCCCTCTCACGGTCTGTGGTTGTACAACCTTAGAATTTGAGATCCATGATCACAAGTGGTCAGCAAAGTTCTTAGTTGTTGATGACATCGTCTTCCCAGGCGATTTGCTCATCGGTTTCAAGACCATGGTAGACCTTAAGATCCGTTTAGATCCAGCTAAGTGGAAAGCGGATTGCAACGGAGTGGACGTGCCCTTCTGGGGTGTAGGCTTGGGTTCCACTACTTGCCACTCCGTCTCTGAGTACATCCAGTGCTTGGAATCATTGGAAACCCGTGGTTTCCGTCACACATCCTCCATGAGGTCAGCCTCTTGTCCTGACCAACCTCATAAGAGAGCTGGTATCTCGTCACCTCCTGACCATCAGCGCTCAGTTATCAGTGAAACCCAGTCTGGGGACGCCCATTCTGACCATCACTCTAACTCTCCCGCTGTTGTAGAGGATGACAGTTGTCAAGCCACAGTCTCCCTGTCAGCAGGCGACTATCTGACTCGTGTCATGGCATCAGCAAGCAGAGTTACTGCCTGTACAAAGTATGACGTCACTTTGTCGGCTAATTCGCTCACTCCTGTTACGGTGTATGTGACAAGCAAGAGCTTTCGAAGGAGATCACGTGCTAGTCGACAACGACACGACACGGGCAGAGTCAAGGGCCTCTCCCTTGAGCCGTCCTTGCACACTGTGTGTCGTAGTAAGTTGCAAGTCCTTGTCTGTAACTTGCACAGTCGAGAATTCCCCCTGAGGAAGGATACTTCACTTGTCGACCTTGTCAGATTCCCTCTCCCGGTGAGAGTGGAGGGCGAAATCCCAGCTGATGTTCTTGTAAGTGCAGTCCTCCCAGGTGAGTCCGCTACTAATTCTTCCGTCACCCGGCCAGTGCAGGAAGATGATCTAGCTATGACAGACTACCCGGAAGAAGTTCCACAACTTCTCCAGGTTCTCAATCGTCGCGTTAGATGGTGAGTCCATGGGTCTGACCCCGCTTATGTCTCTCACCATATTCCGCTTGATAAAGGTACTAAACCCATTTACATGCCTGCATATCGTTTGCTGCATGCGCAAAGAGTGTTTGCTGACGAACTCATTGCAAAGATGCTCTGCGATGGAGTTATCGAGGAGTCCATTTCCCCGTGGAATGCCCTTCTAATCCTAGTTCCCAAGAAAGATGGAACATGGCGTCCTGTTATCGATTACAGGAAACTGAACGTCTGTACCATCCCAGACCGATTTCCATTGCCAGTTCTGAATGACCTGTTACAGAACATTGACGATAACAAGGTCTTTTCGACTCTTGATCTTCTTCAAGGGTTTTGGCAGATCCCTCTTGATGACCAAAGCAAAGAACTAGCAGCGTTCTCTACGCCTACTGGTCATTATCAGTTCAAGATAATGCCTTTCGGCTTGCGCAGAAGCCCGATCACATTCAGTCGTCTAATGACAACGATTTTCCGTACTCTCCTAGGTGGCACGCTCATGGTCTACCTAGATGATCTCATTGTGATGTCCCAAGATGTTCCTACTCATCTCGTAAAACTTGAGCTGGTACTGGAAAAACTAGCCAAGGCTAATCTCAAGGTGAAGCTTTCAAAATGCCAGTTCCTTAAGCAGGAAATAAAGTTTCTGGGCCACATAGTGACTCAGAGCGGCATCAAGACAGACGAGTCTAAAATCTCGGCTGTGCGAAAGTTCCCTAGACCTACGACGGCAGATACTGTCCTCTCCTTCGTAGGCCTAGCCGGATTCTACCGCACTTTCATAGCCGGTTTCTCCACCATAGCTGCACCCTTGACACAGCTCCTTAAAAAAGATGTTCCCTTTGAGTGGACGTGTGACCAAGAAAGAGCTTTCGTCACACTTAAAAATAGGTTAACATCAGCCCCAGTCCTTAGAGTCCCTGATTTCACCAAAGTGTTCACCTTGACGACAGATGCCAGCAAAGTTGGCATCGGTGCAGTCTTGTCGCAGGAATCTAATGGTAAACAATAGCCAATAGCTTATGCTAGCCGTGTTCTTACCAAAGCTGAAGTCAATTACTCTGTGACAGAGCTAGAAGCCTTAGCCATCGTCTGGGCTTTGAACCACTTCAGTGACATTATTTACCAGTATCCTATCAAGATTTACACGGATCATCTGCCGTTATTATCCCTTTTTGCAAACAAGAATCTCTCTGGGAAACATGCTCGGTGGTCTCTCACCTTTAACGACTACAATCCCAAAGTCTGGTATTTACCGGGTAAGCAAAATGTCATGGCTGACGCCTTGTCGAGGCATATAGCCTTTGTCAGTGCAGACAACTCGTTCTCCGTCGAGGACATAGAGAGAGCCCAACGGCAGGACCCGGTGTGGTCACCAGTCCTTCAATTCCTAACCAAGGAGGACGTTGGCCCGCGGGTCAAGTCCCCTGTTCCGCTGACAGACTTAGTGGTCAATCAAGGAGTACTGTGTCGTGTAGCTCGACTAGTGGACCCCGGCAACCGTACACCAACTGGTGATACCGGAGTCCCTGGTACCTGCGACTCTCAAGTTGATCCACGATGTCCCAGGCACAGCGCACCCCGGGAAGGACTGCAACATCAAACAGGCTAGAATGAAATATTTCTGGCCTAAGATGGCAGCGGAAATTGCCAAGTATGTACACCAGTGTGTCGTTTGCTTACAACACAAGGGTACTGTCACGGGTCCCAATCCCACCGCTGTCACCACTGTTTTGGCTTACTTCTTATGTCTAGTGCTGTAGAATGGTAGCGTAGGTGTAGAGATACGGCCGATGACTAGACTCAGTTTATTAATTGAAAGGTGTAGGTATACACGGGGCAGAGCATGAGGGGACCCGGGAGCCAGCTAGGGAGGACCTGTTTCGGGTAGATAGGACGCCAGAGTGAGAGAGAAACATGGCTGACCAGCCCAACCTTGATAGGCCTATAGATGGCAGCACCGTAGTGCCGCGCAGTTTGAAAGAGCCTCGGAATAGGCTGTTTACATGAGTACATGAAGTTCCTTGATGCTGACAAAGTTTACACATGGTTAGGCCTACGTTGGCTGATGGAGCACATGCAGAAGTATCTGTGTCCTGCTGAAACTGGGCGGCAGCAACATCTAAAAGTCTGATAAATTAGACACATATGCAACACTTGGGTATCTTTATTGAGGTAACGTTTCACCAAACAGTGGCTTCATCAGTCCAATACAAAGGAGAATAATGAATATCAGAAGGACTTTGAGGTAATCAGTCCCTCAAACTCCTTCTGATCTTCACCATTCATTGGTCAAAAGAGAGGCATATATAGGCGAATCAAAAGAGGAGAGGGGCAGTTAAGTAATCAATATATTCAGTTAAAGAGAGAAATAAAAAAAAGGAATAAGAAAAGCAAAAAGAGACTATGAGGTTAAAGTTGCAAGAGAATCGAAAACTAACTCCAAAAGGATTTTTTCAGGTATACAGAAGTAAGATTAGGGACAAGATAGGCCCACTCAAAAGTTACTCAGGTCAGCTCACCGTCAGTGATAAGAAATGTGTAGAATTTTAACACTTACTTCCTCTCAGTTTTACACGGAAGATACTAGCAATATTCCAGAAATAATATATTATGTAGAACAGGACGATAGTAAACTATACACGATTAGGGTCACAAGTGACATGGTCCTTAGACAAATAGATAAATTAAAACCTAACAAATCCCCAGGCCCGGATGAACTGTATGCAAGGGTTCTAAAAGAATGTAAAGAGGAGCTTAGCAAACCTATGGCTAATCTTTTCAACATATCACTGCAAACTGGCATGGTGCCAGATAAGTGGAAAATTGCAAATGTAATACCTATTTTCAAAGCAGGAGACAGGTCCTTAGCTTCGAACTATAGACCAATAAGCCTAACCTCCATAGTGGGAAAATTTATGGAATCAATAATAGCCTAGGCAATTCGTAGCCATCTTGAAAAGCATAAATTAATCAATGAATCTCAGCACGGTTTTACAAAAGGGCGTTCCTGCCTTACAAATTTAATAACTTTTTTCACTAAGGTATTTGAGGAGGTAGATCATGGTAATAAATATGATATTGTGTATATGGACTTCAGTAAGGCTTTTGATAGAGTCCCACATCAGAGACTATTGAGGAAAATTAAGGCACACGTAGTAGGAGGAGAAATTTTTCCTGGATAGAGGCATGGTTGACAAATAGGCAGCAGAGAGTTTGCATAAATGGGGAGAAATCAGTGGGGAAGTGTCACAAGCGGGTTCCACAGGGGTCAGTATTGGGCCCCTTGTTGTTCACAATCTACATAAACGACATAGATGAGGGAATAAATAGCGACATAAGCAAGTTTGCCGATGACACCAAAATAGGCCGTCCAATTCATTCAAATGAGGACATTAGAGCACTCCAGGAAGATTTGAATAGACTGATGCAATGGTCGGAGAAGTGGCAGATGTAGTTTAATATAGATAAATGCAAAGTTTTAAATATTGGACAGGACAATAACCATGCCACATATAAGCTAAATAATGTAGATCTTAATACTACTGATTGCGAAAAGGATTTGGGAGTTCTGGTTAGCAGTAATCTAAAACCAAGACAGCAGTGCATAAGTGTTCGCAATAAAGCGAACAGAATCCTTGGCTTCATATCAAGAAGCATAAATAATAGGAGTCCTCAGGTTGTTCTTCAACTCTATATATCCTTGGTTAGGCCCCATCTAGATTATGCTGCACAGTTTTGGTCACCGTATTACAGAATGGATATAAATGCTCTGGAAAACGTACAAAGGAGGATGACTAAGTTGATTCCATGTATCAGAAATCTTCCCTATGAGGATAGACTGAGGGCCCTGAATCTGCACTCTCTAGAAAGGCGTAGAATTAGGGGGGATATGATTGAGGTGTATAAATTGAAAACAGGAATAAATAAAGGTGATGTAAATAGCATGCTAAAAATATCTAGTATTGACAGGACTCGCAGCAATGGATTTAAGTTGGATAAATTCAGATTCAGGAAGGATATAGGAAAGCATTGGTTTGGTAATAGAGTTGTCGATGAGTGGAACAAACTCCCGAGTACAATTATAGAGGCTAAAACGTTGTGTAGTTTTAAAAATAGGCTAGATAAATATATGAGTGGGTGCGGGTGGGTATGAGTTGGACCTAACTAGCTTGTGCTACTAGGTCAGATGCAGTGCTCCTTCCCTAAGTGAATGTAACCTGACCTGGCTGGGTCGGGGCATTGGCTTAAGCCGGTGGGAGACTTGGACCTGCCTCGCATGGGCCAGTAGGCCTACTGCAGTGTTCCTTCTTTCTTATGTTCTTATGTATAGGACTGATGAAGCCACTGTGGCGAAACGTTCCCTGAGTAAAGATGCCCAAGTGTTGTATATGTGTCTAATTTATCAATGTGTCGGTTCTCTGAACCATTTATCTACATCTAAAAGTCTGCTGATTTTGTTGGATGCAATATTAACATGTGATTCTCCCAGCATGATGAAATAATGATAGATGCATTAACCGAGGGTCAACTTACAGTCTGAATTCCGTTTGAATAATTTCCGTATTAGTATTCTTAGACTGCCAATGGGCATCCCAAAGTTATAATCGACTCCCTTCTTGAGGACATTTGCCGTTGTTATCTTATCTGTTATACCATGCGTTTGAAGGCTAGTGTGCGATGGAATCCACTGTGGACTCTTGACTCCATTGTTAATAATTTTATCCTATTTGTGCTTGGCTTCTGATAGAAGGATGTTACAGTTGTGCCTTGTGGAGTTTGGGACACTAAGGAATGATAGTCACGCTGTTAGAATGCAAATAATATAACTAATATTCAGCTTGGAGGGTGAAAGCCCAATTATTTATGCAGGTCCTAATCATTAGATAGAGAGACTGCTCTGTTCTACGACGACGACACTACCAGCTGCACCGGGGCCATAAATGTACACTGTTTGAGACAGAATGCCCTGTGACTGAAATATCTATAGAACTGAAAGCATAATGCTTGGCAACTAGACGATATTTGAATTTTGATGTAATGAACATCTTTTTAGAGAAAAGATGGAGATAGTGACTTGGAAAGGTGTAATTTTCCACGGTGTTGAAGTATTTCCGTTGTCTTGGTATTGATTATGTATCTGACGCACGTGGAAGTCAGTTGCGGTTTTATTATTCATTTGTATGAGAGATAACCCTAGAAAATTCGGAGGGCTTCTGTGAAAAGGTTTGAGTGGGTTTGTCTGAGCAGTTTTATGCTAAGGATGTATTTATTTATGATGATGGAAATATCAAGTTTCTCTTGTACTGTTAAATATTTTGGTGGTATATGGGCTTCCTAGGATGACCCTCTTCGCTTCCTTCTGCATTCTTTCAACCCTCGAAGAATTCTGTCTGACACCTGAACAAGGAGAAATGCACCACAACATACGTGCGCCTTAATCCTACCAGAAGTGGAATCCTGGCGACAAAGTCTGGTTACAACAGATCC